>JAGFNQ010000542.1:269942-333246 GCA_024364735.1 Boesenbergia rotunda | reverse complement strand
GCACACCTCCTTAGAGATGCTTGCTTAAGATGTCAAAGTATAAGTCTCCATGACCAAGATGACTTGAACACCGCAAGTCAAAGGAACATCGCACTTAAGCTGCAGTAAGAACTTCATTGACATATCTATATGTAGATTACCATATGAAGTTTTACAGCCAGTCACTCCAATGAACTAGTTCCCTTAACTAGCATTCATGTTTATCTCCGGACATCCCAATGTCACCAGCCAGTGAGAATCAGCTGATTAGAGAATAACCCATGCTAGTCTCAACAGAATTGATAGTGTCCGTATTTATCAATTCATCGACTAGGGACAATTTCAATACTTCACAATTGCACATGTAGAGATAATCACTAGTTGTGAATTCATCACAAATTCTCTCATGCTGTGAATTGTATTGCGGACATTCAGTAAATGAGTTTAAGATCTCAATCAAATACACAAACATGTATACTCAAATAGTGAATATTCATTTATTAAAATAAATGATTACAATCATAAGGCGATTGCCTTAGGACACTTCTCTCATATACTAACAAACTCCCACTTGGCTAATGTCAATCGCTACGGTATCCAATACCACAGGCTCTAACATGACCCTCAAACTTGCTTTGAGGCAAGGCCTTAGTTAAAGGATCCGCTAAATTCCTTTCAGTGGGAATTTTCTCAATTTGTATATCATTCCTACTTATAATCTCTCTGATCAGATGAAAGCGGCGAAGAACATGTTTGGATCGTTGATAAGACCTTGGTTCCTTTGCTTGTGCAATAGCTCCATTGTTGTCACAGTAAACCGGCACTGCTTCATCAATGGTTGGAACCACACCAAGTTCTGAGACAAACTTCTTGATCCAGACTGCTTCCTTTGCTGCTTCCGAAGCTGCAATATATTCCGCTTCCGTGGTAGAATCCGCTACGGTGACTTGTTTGGAACTCTTCCAACTTATTACACCTCCATTCAAAATAAATACGTATCCGGACTGAGATTTGGAGTCATCCTTATCTGTCTGGAAACTGGCATCTGTATACCCACGTATTACCATATCACCTTCTCCATATATTAGGAACACATCCTTAGTTCTTCTTAAGTACTTAAGGATTGTCTTGACAGCCGCCCAATGATCCATTCCTGGATCAGACTGGTATCTGCTTGTGATGCTCAGAGCATACGATACATCGGGCCTAGTACATAACATAGCATACATGATAGATCCTATCACGGATGCATAAGGAATCTTATTCATGCAAATCCTCTCGTCTTCTGTGCGCGGACACATAGACTTTGAAAGGTTGATCCCATGCCTGATGGGAAGGTAACCTTTCTTGGATTCCGACATGCTAAATCTTTTTAGCACTGGGTCTATATATGTAGACTGCGAAAGACCAAGCAATCTTTTTGATCTATCTCTATAGATTCTAATCCCAAGGATATAGGTTGCTTCTCCTAGGTCTTTCATGGAGAAAGTTTTGGACAACTAAATTTTAACCGACTGTAAGACTGATATATCGTTTCCTATAAGTGATATGTCATCGACATATAATACTAGGAATACGACTGTACTCCCACTAACCTTCTTGTACACACAAGGTTCGTCAGGATTTTGTGAGAAATCAAACTCTTTGATCGTCTCATCAAAACGGATGTTCCAGCTCCTGGATGCTTGCTTCAGTCCATATATGGATCGTCGAAGCTTGTATATTTTGGTTTTATCAACCGACGTGAAACCTTCAGGTTGTATCATGTATACATCCTCATGCAGGTTTCCATTAAGGAAAGCTGTTTTCACATCCATTTGCCATATCTCATAATCATAATGAGCTTCTATGGCCAGGAGCATCCGAATGGATTTAAGCATAGCTACTGGCGAATAGGTTTCGTCATAATCAATTCCTTCTTTCTGATGATATCCTTTTGCCACTAATCTAGCCTTAAAGGTAACAACATTACCTTCCATGTCAGTTTTCTTCTTGAAAACCCACTTGCACCCTATGGGCTTAATCCCTTCAGGTGGGTTAACCAAGTCTCATACTTGAATTTCGTACATGGAATCCATTTCCGACTTCATGGCTTCAAGTCATTTGTCCCTTTCTAAACTTTTCAGAACATCATCATAACTGATAGGTTCGTCATCGCTAATGAGTAACACGTTGTTCGATTCACTTACGAGAAATCCGTATCTCTCTGGAATATTGCGTGTCCTATCAGATCTACGAAGTAGTGGTGTTGCTTTAGGTTCAACTGATAGCTCATCATTATGAGTTATTGGTTGTGGGTCTAGACTAGGTGTCTCTGTAATGTCTATTGGAGTTTCTTGAACTTCTTCAAGTTCAATACTACTCCCACTATTTTCTTGTAAAAGAAATTCTTTTTTTCCAGAAATACAGCATGCCTTGAAACAAACACCTTTTGTTCCAAGGGATGATAGTATTGGTAACCCTTTGTTTCCTTAGGGTATCCAATAAATAGACATTTATCAGACTTAGCATCCAATTTGTCTGATACAGTCCGCTTCACATAAGCAGAACAACCCCATATCTTAAGGTGAGTTAAGTGAGGTTTCTTACTATTCCACGTCTCATATGGAGTAGTAGAGACTACCTTGGTCGGGACTCTGTTTAGCAAGTAAACAGCTGTCTTAAGCGTATAGCCCCAAAAGGATTTTGGAAGAGTTGCATGATTCATCATAGATCTAACCATGTCCATCAAGGTTCGGTTACGCCTCTCAGATATACCGTTATGCTGTGGTGTATATGGCGGAGTCCATTGAGACAATATCCCATTGTCCTTAAGATAATCTTGAAACTCTTGACTTAAGTATTCACCACCCGATCGGATCGAAGTATCTTAATACTTTTGCCAAGTTGTTTCTCTACTTCATTTCTGAACTCTTTGAATTTCTCAAAAGCTTCAGATTTGTGTTTCATCAAGAACACATACCCGAATCGTGAGTGATCATCGATAAAGGTAATGAAGTAGCTATAGCCTCCTTGTGCAAGAGTTGACATTGGTTCACATACATCAGTATGTATTAGACCAAGCAATTCTCCCACTTGATTACCTTTTCCAGAAAAGTGTAATTTGGCCATCTTGCCTTTTAAGCATGATTCGCATGTATCAAATGAACCGGGTTCAAATGATTCTAGAATTCCACATCGGTGTAATTTGGTCATGCGTTTCTTACTTATATGGCCAAGACGACAATGCCACGTATAGGAGTCTATTTGATTATCTATTCGAGCACGTTTGTTGCTAACTTTGATATTGAAAATGTCACCGGATAAATCTAACGTGTAGATACTATTGCACAAAGTTCCGGTCCCATAAAGAACACCATTTAAAGTTATGTAACAACAATTGTTACTAGAAGTTAAATGATAACCCTTTTCATTCAAGCATGAAATAGATACAATGTTCTTTATTAACGAAGGAACAAAATAACAATTATCCAATTCTAAGACAAGTCCAGTAGGGAGCTTTAGCAAATATGTTTCGATGGCAACAGCAGCAATCTTAGCTCCATTTCCAACTCGCAAATTCGCTTCTCCCTTGACGAGTCTTCTTCTATTCCTTAGCCCCTGTATGTCATTACATATATGTGAGCTACACCCAGTATCAAGTACCCAGGCGGTTGAGGAAATAGAGTGACATTCAATAACGAAGATACCTGAAGAGGATGGGGCATCGGATGCCTTCTTCTTCAAGGACTCAAGATAAACCTTGCAGTTTCTTCGCCAGTGACCCTCCTTGCCACAGTGATGGCAAGTGCCTTTTGGGGTATTTTCAGTCTTTTTGGCCTTTTTCTTCTTTCCCTTGTTCTGTTCTTTGGCCTTCCTCTTAGAGTCTTTCTTCGAGGAACCAACTAACAGTACCGTCTTCTGATCCTGCTTCACAGAAGGCTCTACAGTCTTCAGCAGGTTGAGCAACTCAGGAATGGTAGTCTCCAGCTTGTTCATCCGATAGTTCATCACAAATTGTGAATAACTTTTGGGCAAACAATGCAGAATTAAGTCAATACTTAGTTCGTGATCCATTGCAAATCCGAGTGTGCTTAATCGCTCAATGTACCCCAACATCTTCAACACAAACTGTGAGACAGAAGTGCCTTCCTGCATCTTAGAGGTGAAGAGGAATCTGGAGTCCTCGAACCTTTCGGATCTCGCCTGCTCGTCAAACAGCTCATGAAGATGGAAGATGATGGTATAAGCATCCATATGCTCATGCTGCTTTTGCAGCTCAGGTACCATAGCGGCTAGCATGATGCAACTCGCAAGTTCAGAATTGGTCACATGTTTCTGATAGGCCACTAAATAGTCTGGAGTTGCATTTTCGGGAGGACGGTTGGGAAGTTGATCTTCAAGGACATAAGCAAGCTTTTCTGCCTTGAGGACTATCCTCAGGTTTCGAAGCCAGCCATGAAGTTTGGCCCAGTCAGCTTATTGGTGTCCAAAATGGAACGTAAATTCAAAGAAGACATGATCAAGTGATTATCCTAGAAATACAAATTGAGCTTATGTGAGAAGAATGATAAAGAATGCATCAACATAAATTAATTAAATCCTATTTATTTTTTGAATTGAATAACCCTTTTCATCAATTCGGGAGATCATAGGAACATCTCCAAATAGGTTGATATCCAACCATAGATAAGAATAACCATGGTTGTGGCCATCAAGTTATTCTTAGCTATGAAGGTAGGTAATTATACCGATTACATATTACATATATGTAACTATCACTTTATGCTATCAACTAATTGAATGTGTAACGACCCGGAAAATTCTCTTAATATTTTCTTAAAATATTGAGCATGTCTAGATAATTTTCCGAGGGACCTAGAAATATTAATACAAAAGGTGGCCTAGAAATCCATATTTTCTCATTTAAATTGAGAAAACTAAGTACTAATGGGCCTTATATGGGCTTTTTAGTACCATAATTATTGGAGAATTTTAGGAAAAAATTAATATAAATATACAGGGGTTTTAATGAGAAATATTAACATAATTATGGGGGAATTTTTAGAGGATTTTCGGAATTTTGGGAAAAATCATAGGAAAATAAAAGGAAAATAAAATAAAAATAAGGTGCATGGACCAAGGATTGAACCTTGGACCTCTTGTACAACCATGCATGCTCTAACCAACTCACCTAGTAAGGGAATATTATGAGGAAATGAAGTTGATATTGGTTAAGGCTTAGAAGAAGATGAAGGGTCATGGAGAGATTCTTCATTTACCTCCTTAATGGGTTATAAAGACGGGGGTTTGGGAGTTACCTTCTTCCTTCCATCAATTGCATTTCCTCTCCTCCTCCTTCCTCATCCTAGCCGAAACCTCAAGGAGAGGTTCTCCCTTGGAAAAGCTCCACAAGAAGGTCTCATCACCAAGATCTAAGGGTTTTCCAAGGATACAAAGGCAAGGGGATTCAAGTGTCCAAAGGATTTGCAATCTTCTTCTCTTTTAAGGTTTAAAAATCAAGATCAACCAAGGTAAGACTCCCTCACCTGTGGTATAATAGTTCCTTATGTTTTAGCATGATATATTGGTTGGTTTTTGGGATTTAATGTTGAAAGAAAGAAAACCAAGAACCCTAGTCCTATGGGTTTCGACCACTAGGATTTTAGGGTCCATGATGATGCTAAAAATCTTCCTAATGTTGTCTAATGTACTCTCATGATGTTTAGAGATTAAATATAATTTTTGAGAATTTTTGGGGTACCCTAGGATCCCCTAAGGTTTCGGCCAACTTCAAGAACCCATGGGTAGGGTTGGGTCTAAAACTTCAAGTATGTGTTTTATGTATTCTCATGATATAAGGGAGATGGAGGATGATTATGTGAATTTTCACATGGCCTAGAGACCCTATAAGTTTCGGCCAAGATTGCTAATAGGGTAAAAAGTTAGGACTTATTTCAAGTAAGGGCCCCAATGGCCCTATGGTAAGGTATGGTTGGTGTTTAATGATTGATCGGGGATTTTAATGGAATTTTCCCCATGCCCCCATGGCCTTACATGTTTCGGCCAGCCCTAGGAAGGAGGGCTAAAGGTTAGGGTTAACCCTAATCATGGACCCCAATGGCTTCTTATGGTCTCATAGATGATGTATGGTTGTTCCTTTACCTCATGCTATCTTACATGTTTATGGAATTGATGGAACTCCTCCCTATAGGTTACGGCCAAGCCATGTATCTAGGGTTTGGGGTGGAGTTAAGGTTCAAAGAATGATGGTTTATGCTTATCATGAAGTATATATATATATATATATATATATATATATATATATATATATATAGGTCCAAGCATGTGGTAGAACTCATGTTACCTATAACCCTAACTTTAAGCACCATGTTTTATGTTGTATGTTATGATTTGGATGCCATGCTTAATAGGGTTTATTATGAATGTCTTATGTTTATGCCATGTAATTGGATGGTAGGTATAATGTTATGGGAAACCTACTTATGCATGCTTGAGATGAATACCATGCTTAGGCAAGAAATGCAATGCTTACCTTATGTATCATGATCATGCAAGCTCTATGGAGTAGGATAAATGTCTATGAAAACGTGTCATGTTCAATGATTATAACGCAATGCTTACCTCATATGCCCTGCTCATGCAAGCACTAGGAATAAGAATGATGTTTAGGTATGCATGTCATGTTTATGTATGAAGATGTATGCCATGTTTTATGAATGATGATGCATGTCATGTTTTATGAAAGAAGATGCATGCCATGTTTATGAATGAAAGATGATGCTTATGTCTTTAAGGCATAAATACGCTAAACGGCACGGTCGATGGTCGACGGTACGACGATCGAGAGGACCGGTAAATGGGCCGGTAGACGGGCCGAGCCGTAACAAGTTATGCTATGTTAAATATGCCATGAATGTCTCATGAATGATGGAGCATGTAAAGTATTTTACTTTATGAATGGGCTTGTACCGGACCGAAGTATGGGTCCAAGGGATGGGCACCTTAAGAACGCCCCGGTTCTGGACTACCGACTATGTTGTCCACGGTTCTGGCACTACCGAAGCTGTGCAACAGGGATGGGCACCTTAAGAACGCCTCGGTTCGGGGACTACCGACTATGCTGTCCTTACCCTAGTAGGTCGAGGCTAGCTACCTCGTATTTAGTTAGGGATGCGCGCTTATGATGTATGTAAGTGGTACAAGCCAGGGCCCCAATGATATGATGATTATGTTTAAGCATTTAAAAGTATGTTTTTAAAAGTTAAGCATCCTTATGTATATGCATTCCACTCATGCATTCATTCATGTTATGCATTATGCTATGCTGATAAGATTTTTTATGCTTACGCTTCATGTTAAGAAATATGCATGAGAGTAAATGATCTATGTCATGATTATGTTAAGAGGATGCTCATATGCTATGATAGGAAGTATGCCTATGTTTATGCCATACCGGTGGGTTTACACCTTATAGATATGTTTATACCATGTATTACGCCATGCTAGGAATGTTTATTATGTTATGTTTATACCATGTATTATGTCATGCTAGGAATGTTTATTATGTTATGTTTATGCCTATGTATTATGTCATGCTAGGAATGTTTATTATGTTATGTTTATACCATGTATTATGCCATGCTAGGAATGTTTATTATGTTATGTTTATACCATGTATTATGTCATGCTAGGAATGTTTATTATGTTATGTTTATACCATGTATTATGTCATGCTAGGAATGTTTATTATGCTATGTTTATACCATGTATTATGCCATGCTTAGAATGTTTACTATGTTTACGTTTATGCCATGTCTCATGCCATGATAGGAATGTTCACTTATGTTTATGATCATGTCATGTCAAGTATATGATAGGTGATTCAAGTTGTTATGTTCTAAGTAGAGCACCAAGTATGTTAATGTTTCATATGCTCATTATGAGATGATGAATGGTTTTTGTGAGTAGGAAAGAGTCTTACTAAGTCTGTGTGCTTATAGTCTTATTTCCTTATACCGCAGATCATTCACGGGGATAATGAGGAAGCAGCAGGAGGGCAAGAAATCATGTGTGTGGTAGTGACTTGGCCCAGGAAACCATGTGTTTATCGTTTATGCTAGAACCTTACTTTGGTCACTTATATGCTTGAATGCTTGAATAATGACTTATGGAGCTCTATGATGCGATGTTAAGTATGACATGATATGATGTTTAAGTATGAAGGCAATATGCCGAGTTTCCATGTCATTATGATAAGAATGGTAGTAGGGCATGTATGTATAAGTCTAAAAGTCTTAATCCGCTGCCTTATGATGTCTGCATGCCCTAAGTATGTTAACGTAACGCCGCTTAATAGAAAAAAAAACGGGCGTTACAGGTTGGTATCAGAGCGGTTACCATCTCACTACACACACATCAAGCCCTCTTCCTGCAGCTTCCAAGTAAATTCTTCTGTACATATTTTATGATAGTAAGCACTTTTAGGATACTTTATGGTTGCAGAATATGCAAGTATGAACGATGGTTATGATGAACAGTACTTTAGGATATGTAACAATGAACGATATTTTATCTTCTTTTATGAATTAAATATTTAGGATAATATAGGAGTAGAAGAAAGCGATTTGCATGTGTCTTTCTTTGTATATATTTGCGAATTGAAAAAGAAATGGTTTCGTACTAGCTGGGTCGGTTTGGTACTAACTATGTCATTTTTTCAATTCCAGATGTTGCATGAGAATTACACTGAGAGGTGCTGCGAGCTGATGGAGCGGATAGAGGAAGTTGGTTACAGTCCGACCTTTGGAGTTCAAGGCAACATGGGGTTTTTGGACCGGCTATTCTGGAAACTCGAGCAGGAAGGGTTTCTAATCATGGATGATCATAGGATCGGAGCTCTGCTTCATTCATTGCCCAATCGGGCGAGAGAGGTTGCTCATCAGATCTGGGGCCAGCACGGATGTCGTATCTCATATACAGAATTATGTAAGCAGCTTCTCCGCCATGAGTTTCCGGAAGATCTGGGGGACTCGGAGGAGGAGCCCGAGATGTTTGAAGAGGATCCTGAGCTGTTGGAGGAGGAGCCCGAGATATTTGAAGAGGATCCTGAGCCGTTAGAGGAGGACCCCGAGATGTATGAGGAGGACCCCGAGATGTATGAGGAGGACCCCGAGATGTATGAGGAGGACCCCGAGATGCTCGAGATGTTTGAGGAAGACCCGATGAGCGAGGACGATCTCGAGGTGTTTGAAGAAGACCCCGAGATGCTCGAGATGTTTGAGGAAGACCCCGGGATGTTTGGGGAAGACCCTGAAGTGGCCGAGGAGGTTCCCGAGATAGAGGAAGAGGATCCGATGGAGACGGTAGAAGATCCTGAGGCAGGCCAGGGAGAGATGAATGAAGGAGTGGCAGTGACTGTCATGATGTTCTTTGTTATGGGCATGATGGCAGCCCATCTATTTCATTGAGTTCGGTTAGTTTTGTGAACCAATAAGGTCTAAGTTAGTCATAATACAACTTGTCGAAAGTGTGGTTCAATCTTATGTACATGAACCTGATATTAACAATGAGTGACCTGTCATATCACACAATGGTATCAAATTACATAAAGTAAATGATAATGCTATGAGAGTGCGAACTAAAAAGGAGACTCACAAGTGCCACACTGATGTCCATATCTAAATTATCCCGACCACTTGAAAGAGAAATTATGAATTTTGGGGTCGAAGTCATCTCCGGGCGACTTTCCACCATGACAATATCACCCGCGCTATGTGAGGACATATTGGAAAAACAAAATGGTGATCTGAGTCTTCAGAAAAATAAAACAGGAGATCCTAGAAGGAAAGGGCGATGGTTTTCATATCGCCAAAGGGGGAGCACTCTACCTTAGGGATCGTCTATGTATCCCTAATGATCCGGAGCTTCGAAAGGAGATACTGGCAGAAGCTCATGGAACCCCTTATTCGATGCATCCAGGATCCACCAGGATGTATCAGGACCTGAAAGAGAAGTTTTGGTGTTAGTACTTGCATGACTTGCCAGCAAGTGAAAGCAGAACACCAGCGACCCGGAGGAGTTCTGCAGCCACTCGCGATTCCGGAGTGGAAATGGGAAGACATCTCTATGGACTTTATTTCAGGGCTTCCCAGGACTACAAAGGGATATGATGCGATTTGGGTAATTGTGGACAGGCTGACAAAGTCTGCTCACTTCCTGGCAATCAAGATGACTGATTCAATGGAACAACTGGCTCAATTATATGTTAAGGAGATAATCAGGCTTCATGGAGTTCCCAAGACCATCATATCAGATAGGGATGGTCGCTTTACTTCGCATTTTTGGGAGTGTGTTCAGAAGTCTCTCGGCACTAAATTGCGATTTAGTACCGCCTTTCACCCTCAGACTGATGGGCAAACTGAAAGGGTGAATCAAGTACTAGAAGACATGTTGCGAGCTTGTGCCTTGGATTTCAAAGGGAGCTGGTGTCGATATCTATGCTTGGTGGAATTTGCTTACAACAATAGCTACCAAGCTACTATCGGAATGACACCTTATGAAGCGTTGTACGGGCGGAGATATAGATCTCCGATCTGTTGGTACGAGGGTGGTGAAAAGAAGGAAATGGGGCTCACAACGGATGTCATTGACAGCACTACCCGAGCTATACAGAATATTCCCTATGAAAAGAAGGTAAGGGCCTGATCGGTCTGGCTGTCTGGTACGCATGGGGAGTTCGCACATCACGTCCACAGGAGAGCAAAATCGTGTATATATATATATAATTAAATTTCTAATTTCTAAATATAAGTTTTTCCTCAATTAATTCATATCTAACCTAATTAGTGCCCAATATTCCTATAAATATTTCCAAAAATTTTTGAAAATTATTCCAAAATTTTCCCTATGATCATTTTAAATTTTTAACTCCTATTTATGACGATTATATATATATATATATTATTTTGTTTTATATATTTATTTATTTATATTATTTATTATTATTATTTTGAACCATATTTTACAATTTTAAAAAGAACTACAATACTATTCTCACATTTGAATCAATCCAATCCCTAAATTGAACTCTAACCCATCCAAATGGCTCACGACAGGGGACAACAACCACTTCACCATCCCCAAGGACGCAAACACCCAATCCCAACCAATTAGCTATCAATAACTAACATCTAATAGAATACCATGCAACATCAATGATCTAACTCATTACATCTTCTAAACATCCAAAATAAACATTGTAGGACCGGTGCCGTCGATAGAGGGGTGGGTGAATATCGACTTGGAAACTTTTCAAAAACTCGTCGGAAACTTCGATGTTCGTTCTTTCTAGTCAGAGAGTTAGTACCACAGTGGAAAAATAAAGAACGAAAAACAAACAGAGAAGACACGCAGATTTTTACTTGGTTCCCAAGCCCCCAGCGTCAGTACGTCCAAGGCCTAATTACGAGTAGCGCCTGTCCACTAATGGTCTCCTTTCCGGACATTCTGGAGGCGAAGAAACCCCTCTTATCGTTCAAGTTTATAATCAAAATAATAATTAAATTAAGTGCTTAAAATAAATGCAAACCAAAAAAGAAAGTCGGAGCCTTGTCCAATCTGGAAGTCCGAAGTGCAGCGCACTTCCTCCTGGAGCCTCCTTGGTCGCAGAGCTTCGTCTCTAGCGCTTTTTCTTTGCTCAGTATGCTTAGAATGATATTGTGAGTTTTATTCTGAGTTGAGGGGTCGAACCCCTTTATATAGCCATGTCAGGGCGCTTGTAAGCTGTAGGGCGCCTGCCACGTGTTGGTCAAACTTCATCTTCGCACCAAACTCGCAGCAGGGATAGAAATCCCCTTCCCAGGCGCCTGGGATGGGCCTGCCCAAGCTGGGGCGCCCTTAAGGTTTGGGGTGCCTGTATTGATACATGCGCCCTGGATGTCCTTCCAGGCAGCCATTTTATGTTTGCTCACCTGCTTTGCCTCCAACTCTAGGTACCTGCCAGATACACACACACAAGACATACAAGTATATAATTATAGCCTTAAGGATTGGTTCTGACTTTGGATTTCTTGCGATACCCTAGGTCGAACCGACGCCTAATGTTCCCTTCCCAGGGAACCTGCCCTCGCCTACTCCTCTCAGGAGAAGATTGCCAACTGGTTCCTTCGGTTAGACTTTTGCCCGATCTTCCGGATTAGGACTTCGGTGCCCAATCCACGACCAGGTCTTATTGCCCAATTCCATGAACCAGGACTTCGTGCCCAACCCTTGGTCAGGTCTTAGGTGCCCAGCCCTCGGCATGACTTATTGTCCAATTCCACGAACCAGGACTTCGTGCCCAACCTCGGTCAGGTCTTAGGTGCCCAGCCCTCGGCCACGACTTATTGCCCAATTCCATGAACTAGGATTTCATGCCCAACCCTCGGTCAGGTCTTAGGTGCCCAGCCTCGGCCAGGACTTAGTGCCCAATTCCTCAAACCAGGACTTATTGCCTAGGTTAACTAGGACTTTTCTTTACCTTGATAAGGATTTCTTTTGCTAGTCATATTAATCCCGACTAGACTTCTCTTCTGCTAAACATCAAGTCCTGTTTGGCTCACTCCTTGGTCTAACTGACCAACCCTGGGTTTTCTGCTAAACATCAGATCCTGTTTTGCTAACCCTTGTTCTAACTGATCAAACCTTTGTATATTAACCAGATTAAGTCTAGGTTTGATTACCCTACCAAACATCAGGTCTGTTTGGCTAACCTTTGGTCACCTTAACCAACCCTGGGTTCTGGTTCATCCTACCAAACATCAGATCCTGTTTGGCTAAACCTTTGTCAACCTGATCAACCTGGGTTTTCCCTACCAAACATAAGGTCTTGTTTGGTTTAACCCTTGATCACTTTGACTAACCCTTACCTTGTCTAACATATATTACTTACTTAATTATATTGGTAAACATCGAAACATTAGAGGAAGACATTACTGATGCATCTTGCACCAACAAACACTACATCAACCAACTCTTACCTGACCACACGCATGAACACCCACCATCAAAGATTCAAACCTATAGAGACGAATCAGATAAACAATTAAAATAATTCTAAGCAATTAAACTCAAGGAATATCACATTTCAAGCATCAATCTAACCACAAATTTCTAGCTTCCAAATCAACAAAAGAGCTGAGATTCATGAAACATACGCAACCGACTCTCAACCCTAAATCCAATCATTGCATCCGAAAACCAATATCTCTCTCAACCGAAGCCAGAGACATAGGTTTCTACTTCTTAGAAATGGACACAAGTTTGCGGAAAGGATTCAAATCCAACAAAAACTAGCTCTTCCTACTGATCCATCATCGAATGTACACCAGAACAGAACAAAACTAACTAATCCTTACCTTGGTATTGTGTCGATGATTCCCGTTGTGCCGATCCAAAAGAAAACTACCATGGGAGGAAGAGGAAGCATAAAATCCACCACCAAGCCAGAACCTACTCCCCCACCCCTTCTTTGTGAGGACTCGTCGGCTACTCTCGTCTCGATCTGGAAGTGGCATCGAGTTTCCGTGGAGCAGAGATGATTCTGGGAGGATGGCCGCGAGTGGCAAAGAGGTTGTTTCGGCAGGTGATTGCAAAGTGGAAGTTTTTAAGCCGTGGCCCCTTTTCAATTTAGCCCCCCTTTATCCGCAAATCCCAAATGACCGCCTCCCTGATTTTGGTTCCTTGCATCCACACCCCTAGATATAGGATTTAAGCACTTCGACCCTCCTAGTTTAGGTTTAATCACACTTAAACCCTCAAAACTTAAGTTTCAAAGTAGTTTAACCCTCTAATTTCAGTTTGGGTCTCGGAAACCCTAAACCTTCTTCGGAAAAATTTTCAAAAAATTTCTAGACCAGATTTTCAATTTTTCGAATTTAACATACCTTGTAATATAATTACTATTTAAAAAAATGGCTATGTTTTAAACTAGAATAACTAGTTAAGGGGGAGGTTCACACAAAAAAATCTATTGGATAATTTCTTTTCAACTTGGTTTATACCTATGTCTTGGTATGTGTGGACTGAATTGGTTACTTTAAGATAATGCCTTGACAACTACATTGATTACCACTTAGCTTTGCTTGGAATTTCTTGGTGCTTCAAAACATAGATCTACATATTTAGTTGTTATACAAATAGGACTAAATTTTTTGGTTCAGGGGGAGCATTAAGACTAAAAGTTATTTTTCTTTATTGAAATCATCTTTTTGGAAATTTTCTTATTGAAATTCTCTATATATTTTTGATTTTTTCAAATTATGTTTTGGAAAATAAATATTTTTTTTTATTTTTAAAGCTACTCTTAAAAATTATCCAAATAATTTTCAAAATAATAATCCTCTTTATAAAACTTATTTCAAAAAGATTTTATTTACTCAATATGAATGCCTAAATAAATTTTTGAATGTGTCTCATAAACTCATCTTTGAAATCTACTTGGATATAAACTTTTGAAATAGGCAATTTGAAACATTTTGAAATTTATTTAGTATGTTTCGATCTTTGACAATATTGTTGATGCAAAAAGCATCAGACATGAACAGTCAACCACTAGTGTTTCGATGTTTGACAAAAAACCAAGGTCTGGTCAAAGTGATCAAGGGTTAGGCCAAACAGGACCTGATGTTTGGTAGGGTAAACCCAGGTTTTATCTATTTGGCCAAAGGGTTAGCCAAACAGGACCTGTTATTTGGTCGAGTGATTAGTACCTAGGGTTGGCCAGGTTGACCAAGGGTTAGCCAAATAGGACTTGATATTTGGCAGAATGATTAAACCTAGATCTGACATGTGTGACAATATACCAAGGTTTGGTTAGTTAGAACAAGGGTTAGCTAAACAGGATTTGATGTTTGCCAGAGAACCCAAGGTTGATCAGTTAGATCAAGGACTAAGCCAAACAGAACCTGATGTTTGGTAGAAAGAAGTCTAGTCATGATTAAGATGACTAGAAAAGAAGTCCTTGTCAAGGCACCGAAGCCTTGGTAAGTAAAGCTGGGCACGAAGTCCTGGTTCGGAGAATTGGACACGAAGTCCTGGACATGAATTGGGCACGAAGACCTGGCTGAGGGTTGGGCACCAATGTCTAGTTTGGGGAATTGGGCACGAAGTCCTGGTCATGGATTGGGCAGGAAGACCTGTAGGGATCTATAGGTAAAAATATTTAAAATCACAGTGGAAATAAGATCCCTCGAGCGATCCATGCGAAAGAAAAACTCATACAAAGTGATCTACAATTCCTATCATATAGGAATACCTTTGTCGCGTGCCCTTCGCTTATCCCGTAGTCCTTTGGTTTGCCGGATCTCTTACACGTTCAAGTGTCCGTGCCTCTATGCGTATCCACACGAACACGATCTACGCCTCGGAGAGGAACCACCTTAGTTGTGCTAGCAACTTGGGATGGTTCACAAAGCACAAGAACCTCCACTAGGGAGTTATGGACAAGGAGGAAGAAAGAAGAGGAAGAGCGATATGCACCCTCTAGCCTTTGACAAGGGGGGAGGGGGGTATTTATACTCATCTAATGAATACCAAGGGCCTATGTCCCTTGAGCTCCTCTCATCTTAATGCTAATAAAACCCAATGAATACCAAGCCTCTTGGTATCCCTTGAGACTCTTAGTATTCTATTCATCTAATGAATAGAATGTCTCTTAGCCTTCCTCTTAAATAATATTTTATTAACCCCTTTAATGAATATTATCCATAATTAAGTGGTTGAGTCTAATCTAGATGAGTCTAACTCAAATTAGACTCAATCCCATAATCTAATTGGATTCACTTGAGTCTAACTCAATTAATCCAATTCGAATCAAATCTTAGTCAAACCAAGATCAATTAATCTCTGAAGCATCGTGTCCTTAGTGTGTGACCCAATAGGTTCTCGTAACGTTGGCAATGTGTCTAAACCACTTTAGACACATAAGCAATGAGCGACATCTAGCAATGCATCATTGCTACCCAAGTAACAAGAAAAGTCGAGATCCGACTTAACCACCGTGACTACGATAATGTATGACCTTGTCCTTCTATCCTCGATATCTAGATTGACCATTGAGGCATAGACCGTGTCATTCTCAGTCAATCTTGTGTTTCTTGATCCTCGAGTAGACTCACTCAAACAAATGAGCTCAATATCTCATATTGACTCATTTGAGCATGGTCATGCGTTTTAGCAGTCCTACTCATTCAAGGGGCCCACAGATATCACCCCTGTCATATGGGAGGGATAGATCCCATCTACATCACTCACATCCCTCCGCATAATTCATTACATACCCAGTGATCGCCTTTATAGTCCACCCTGTTACGGGTGACATTTGACGATACCAAAGTACATAACTCCTTATGTAGGGAACCGTAGTGACTTCAGGTCTAAAGACTATTCATACTAATAGTCACATGAGAAAGTTTATGACACTCATATGACAATCTATGAAACTTTCTCATGGCGGGTCAATTCAGTACGCATTCTCCAATGTATACTCATGTGTCAACTTGATATCACATATCCATGACTTGTGAGCTCAAGTCATCAGTTGACCTACATGCTAGTCTCCATGCATTAATATTGTCCTTGAATATTAATACTTGACTAGGAATGTTTAGTGTAGTGTTCTCTACATTATCTCACTATCGATTCAATCAATCGATATAATGTAGATAAGAACCTACTACCCAAGGACATTATTATACTTAGTTATTTGGAACAAATACAAAGTAAGTATAATAACCAAACATGCCTTTATTAATGATAGAATATGATACAAAAAGTCCCTAGTCAATTATCACATAATTGGCTCTAGGGCTCCTACTAACAATCTCCCACTAGCACTAGTGTCAATCACTGTAATATCTAATACCCAATGACCTGGTATGACCATCATGCTTCCTTTGTGCCAAAGCCTTGGTCAAAGGATCTGCGATGTTAGAATCAGTGTGTACTCTGCATATCCTCACATCTCCTCTATCGATGATCTCTCGAATGAGATGGAAGCGCCTAGTATGTGTTTGGTCCGCTGATGAGAGCGAGGTTCCTTAGCCTGCGCAATAGCCCCATTGTTGTCACAATAGAGGTCTATCAGGTCTACTATACTAGGAACCACACCAAGCTCTGTAATGAACTTCCGGATCCAAACAGCCTCTTTTGCCGCCTCAGACGCGGCAATATACTCGGTCTCTATTGTAGAATCTGCGACTGTGTCCTGCTTCGAACTCTTCCAGCTCACAGTGTCACCATTCAGGCAAAATACATACCCTGACTGCGATCTAAAATCATCCCTGTCTGTTTGGAAGCTTGCGTCACTGTAACCCTTTACAGCTACCTCCTTATTGCCTCCAAATATCAAGAAATATTCTTTCGTCCTTCGTAAGTACTTAAGAATATTCTTGACAGCTGTCCAGTGACTTTCACCTAGATCTGACTGGTACCTGCTCGTCATGCTCAAAGCATACGAGACATCTGGACGAGTACAAAGCATGACGTACATGATAGACCCTATAGCGGATGCATAAGGGATCTGATTCATACGGTCTCTCTCCTCCTTAGAAGAGGGACCTTGAGTCTTCTAATGACTCACACCATGTAACATTGGCAGAAATCCCTTTTTGGAATTCTGCATGGCAAAACGATTAAGCACCTTGTCAATATATGTACTCTGACTTAAGCCAAGCAATCTCTTAGATCTATTTTTATAGATCTTGATGCCTAGGATATAGGTAGTTTCACCTATGTCTTTCATTGAGAAACAATTCCCTAGCCACGTCTTCACAGACTGTAGTGAAGGGATATCATTCCCAATGAGGAGTATGTCATCTACATACAAGATCAGAAAGACAACTATGCTCCCACTAACCCTCTTGTAGACACAGGGTTCATCTTCATTCTTGATGAAACCAAATGCTTTGATTGCATCATCGAATCTAAGATTCCAGCTTCGAGATGCTTGCTTTAGCCCATAAATGGACCTTTGCAATTTACATACCTTTCCAGCATGCTCTGATCTACAAAACCCTCAAGTTGTGTCATGTACACATCCTCGAGTAAATTCCCATTTAGGAATATGGTTTTGACATCCATCTGCCAGATCTCGTAGTCATGGTAAGCTGCAATAGCAAGCATGATCCGAATAGACTTAAGCATCGCCACTGGTGAAAAGGTTTCATCATAGTCGATACCATGAATTTGTTTGAAACCTTTAGCTACCAATCGCCCTTTATAGGTATGTATGCGTCCATCCATGTCAGTCTTTCTTCTAAAGACCCACTTACACCCAATGGGTTTAATCCCCTCAGGTGGATCAACCAAAGTCCATACTTGGTTAGTATACATGGATTCCATTTCGGATCTCATGGCCTCTAGCCATTTCTCATAATCTGGGCTCATCATAGCTTCTTGATAGGATGTAGGCTCATTCAACTCAATAAGCGTAACGTCATCATGGTCAAACAAGAGAAATGAGTATCTCTCAGGCTGACGACGTATCCTATCAGATTGCGAAGAGGTTGGTCTACTTGAACAGCTTGTTGTTACACAACTTCTTGTGCAACAATCTCATGATCCATAACATCTTGTGGTGCATGTTCAATGTCCATTAAGGCCTCAGTACTATCTGCATCTTGAGCTTCTTCAAGATAGATTTTACTCCCACTAGTTCTTCTAGAAATAAACTCCTTTTCTAGAAAAACACCATTTCTAGCGACAAACACTTTGCCTTGTGTGGGATTGTAAAAGTAATATTCCTTCGTTTTCTTGGGATATCCTACTAAATAGCACTTATCAAATTTGGGTCCTAGTTTATCTGAGACTTGATGTCGAACATAAGCCTCACAACCCCAAATCCTCATAAAAGACATGGTGGGACTCTTCCCAGTCCATATCGTATATGGTGTCTTTGTGACGGCCTTTGATGGAGCTCGGTTAAGTGTGAAAAGAGCTGTCTCTAGAGCGAATCCCCAGAAGGAAGTAGGAAGGTCTGTCTGACTCATCATTGATCGTATCATATCTAATAGAGTACGATTTCTCCGCTCGGACACACCATTCCATTGTGGTGTTCCAGGTGGAGTGAGTTGGGATATGATCCCACACTCTGCTAGATGGTCACGAAACTCTTGGCTAAGGTATTCACCACCTCGATCTAATCAAAGCATCTTGATACTTTTGCCAAGTTAGTTTTGTACTTCACTTTTGAATTCTTTGAACTTTTCAAAGGATTCTGACTTGTGTTTCATGAGATACACATAGCCGTATCTACTGACATCATCAGTGAAAGTGATGAAGTACGGATAGCCTCCTCTAGCTGCGACATTGAAAGGGCCACATACATTAGTATGTATGAGTCCTAACAAGTCTGTCGCTCTCTCGCCGTGTCCACTAAAAGGACTCTTGGTCATCTTGCCTAGAAGACAAGATTCACATGTCTCATATGATTCAAAATCAAATGAGTCCAGTAATCCATCCTTATGGAGCTGGGATATGCGACTCTCATTTATATGTCCTAAGCGACAATGCCAGAGATATGTTTGGTTCAAATCATTTGGTTTGAACCGTTTGGTATTTATGTTATAGATTGGGTTCTCTAGATCTAGAACATAGAGTCCATTTATCAGTGGTGCATTACAATAGAACATATCATTTAACATTACAGAACAACATTTGTCCTTTATGATAAATGAAAAACCTTTCTTGTCCAAACAAGATACTGAAATAATGTTCTTAGTTAATGTAGGTACATAAAAGCACTCTTCTAGCTCTAAGAGAAGCCCAGTGGGCAAAGACAAGGAATATGTTTCTACAACAATAGCAACAACTCTTGCTCCATTGCCTACTCGTAGGTCCACTTCACCCTTTGTCAATGATCTAGCTCATTGAAGGCCCTGCACATTAGTACAAATGTGAGATGCACATCTAGTATCTAATACCCAAGAAGAAGAGATAGATAGATTGACTTCTATAACAAAAATACCTGAGGCAGAAGTCTCACTTCGTTTCTTCTTTACTTCCTCCAGGTAATATTTGCAGTTCCTCTTCCAATGTCCGGTCTCACCACAATGGAAGCAGGTCACTTCCTTAGGCACCTTACCTTTAGCCTTGTATGTAGTAGAGTTGGTTTGCCTTTGGCTTGGGTCTTACCCTTGCCTTTAGGCTTCCATTTGCCTTTGCCCTTGTTTACCATTAGTATATTACTGGTCTTGGTTTTCTTGAGATTGGGTTCAGTAGTTCTTAACATGCTGAGTATCTCAGGCAAATGTTTGTCAATTTTATTCATGTTGTAGTTCATGACAAATTGATTGTACCCCTCCGGCAACGATTGCAGGATAAGGTCTGTTGCCAATTCATAGCCCAGTGGAAATCCTAGTCTTTCAAGGTTCTCCACATAATCAATCATCTTGAGTACGTGAGTTCCTACAGGAGTTCCTTCTTGCATCTTGCATGTAAATAGGGCTTTGGTATCCCTTGAGACTCTTAGTATTCTATTCATCTAATGAATAGAATGTCTCATAGCCTTCCTCTTAAATAATATTTTATTAAACCCTTTAATGAATATTATCCATAATTAAGTGGTTGAGTCTAATCTAGATGAGTCTAACTCAAATTAGATTCAATCGCATAATCTAATTGGATTCACTTGAGTCTAACTCAATTAATCCAATTCGAATCAAATCTTAGTGAAACCAAGATCAATTAATCTCCGAAGCATCGTGTCCTTAGTGTGTGACCCAATAGGTTCTCGTAACGTTGGCAATGTGTCTAAACCACTTTAGACACATAAGCAATGAGCGGCATCTAGCAATGCATCATTGCTACCCAAGTAACAAGAAAAGTCAAGATCCGACTTAACCTCCGTGACTACGATAATGTATGACCTTGTCCTTCTATCCTCGATATCTAGATTGACCATTAAGGCATAGACCGTGTCATCCTCAGTCAATCTTGTGTTTCTTGATCCCCGAGTAGACTCACTCAAACAAATGAGCTCAATATCTCATATTGACTCATTTGAGCATGGTCATGCATTTTAGCAGTCCTACTCGATCAAGGGGCCCATAGATATCACTCCCATTATATGGGAGGGATAGATCCCATCTAGATCACTCACATCCCTCCGCATAATTCATTACATATCCAGTGATCGCCTTTATAGTCCACCCTGTTACGGGTGACGTTTGACGATACCAAAGTACATAACTCCTTATGTAGGGAACCGTAGTGACTTCAGGTCTAAGGACTATTCATACTAATAGTCACATGAGAAAGTTTATGACACTCATATGACAATCTATGAAACTTTCTCATGGCGGGTTAATTCAATACACATTCTCCAATGTATACCCATGTGTCAACTTGATATCACATATCCATGACTTGTGAGCTCAAGTCATCAGTTGACCTATATGCTAGTCTCCATGCATTAATATTGTCCTTGAATATTAATACTTGACTAGGAATGGTTTAGTGTAGTGTTCTCTACATTATCTCACTATCGATTCAACCAATCGATATAATGTAGATAAGAACCTACTACCCAAGGACATTATTATACTTAGTTATTTGGCATAAATATAAATTATGTATAATAACCAAACTTGCCTTTATTAATGATAGAATATGATACAAAAAGTCCCTAGTCAATCATCACATAATTGACTCTAGGGCTCCTACTAACAAGACCTGGCCGGGGTTGGGCACCAAAGTCCTGGTTTGAGGAATTGGGCACAAAGTCCTAGTCGAGGATCGGGCAGAAGACTTAGCTGAGTGAGGACTATGGACGGAAGTAGAGACAGGTCGAGAATCGGACATCGCGAGATCCGGGAGTCTCGAAGGCCGAGCAAAAGTCCAACCGGATGTCCCGGTTGGCAAAAGGTAACTTCTCTATGGTGGAGTAGGTGAGGACGCGTTCCTCAGAAAAGGGAACAGTAGGCGTCGATTCGACCTAGGATTTCATTTGAAATCCAAAGTTAGAACCAAACAGCTCTAGCTGTCAATCAAACTTATAGGATTGTTTGTTTATCTTGTGTTTGTTTGTCTTGCAGAAACCTGGAGCTAGATGCAAGATAGGAGAGCAAATGCAAACGAACAAGGCCTGGAAAAGGGGCTTCCGAGCATGATGACCACCATGATTGAGGGAATACCCGTGAGGGATCATGTTCTCAAAATGATGGCTCATTTGAATGAGATTGAAGTCCTTAGAGCAGAGATCGATGGGGAAACACAGGTCGATATCATTCTCCAGTCTCTACCTAAGAGTTTTGAGCAGTTTTGCCTGAACTATAATATGAACAAAAGGGCATATTCTTTGGCGGAACTTCTGACATAACTCCAGGCGCAGTGGGGCTTTTTCGTCAGAGTGCTTATGCTTTTGTTGTTGAAAAGGTTTCTATTATAAGCCGAAAGGCAAGAAGAAGAAGAAACAAGGTTTATCAAAGAAGGCGACTGGATCTCAGGGACCTCAGGCTAGAGTGAAGAAGCCGAAAGAAAGTGCTTCACGTGCAAGCAGACTGGACATTCGAAGGCGGGTTGTCCTCGTCGAAAGGAGAAAAATCAAGGTATATTTTTGTTTAGTTGTTGAAACATGTTTAGCGGGGTTATCTACCGATACTAGTGTGTAGATACGGAGATACTGATCATGTCTGCAATTCTTTGCAAGGGTTCCAGGAAACCAGACGACTAGCTGAGGGAGAGATTATTGTCTAAATGGGCAATGCTACAAAGGTGGCGACTATTGCAGTGGGAGATGTTTATTTATCGTTTGATAGAAATAAAACTTTGGTTTTAAGAAATTGCCTTTATGCACCTTCATTTAGAATAAATCTTATTTCAGTTTCTAAATTATTTATGGATGAGTATTCTATTTCATTTAATAATAGAGTTGTTATAAAAAGGAATAGAGAGATTATCTGTTCTGGTGCGTTGGTTGACAATTTGTACACTCTTGAACCAAAAACTCTCACGATGCAAATAGAGATTAATAAGTCATCGTCTAATCATATTAAGAGAAAAGAACCTTCGAAAATGAACCAAATGTATCTTTGGCATCTAAGGTTAGGTCATATTAACCTAAATAGAATTCAAAGGTTGATAGTCGATGGACCTTTGGGTTAATTGGTGGTGGAAGATTTCCCAACCTGTGAATCTTGCTTAGAAGGTAAAATGACTAAGAGGCCTTTTAAGGCCAAGGGGTATAGAGCCAAAGATGTGTCGGAGTTGGTTCATTCTGATTTGTGTGGTCTAGAGATGGCTTTGAATATTTCGACTCATTCATAGACGATTATTCAAGGTATGAATACATTTATTTGATGCGCCACAAGTCTGAATGTTTTGACAGGTTCAAAGAATTCAAGGCTGATGTGGAGAAACATCAAGGTAAAAGTATCAAGACACTACGATCTGATCGTGGTTGTGAGTACCTCTTGGGAGAGTTTAGGAGTTACTTATCAGAGGCTGGGATTCAATCCCAGTTGTCCGCACCTAGTACACCCCAGCAGAACGGTGTGGCGGAGCAAAAGAATAGGACTCTTATAGAGATAGTTAGATCGATGATGAGTTATTCTGAGTTACCGGATTCATTCTGGGGGTATGCTCTGGAAACAGCAGTGTACATTCTGAACTTGGTGACATCTAAATCAGTACCCTCTACTTCCACAGAATTGTGGACTGAGCGTAAGCATAGTCTGAGACATATTCGGATTTGGGGTAGTCCAGCACATGTGCTGAAAGGAGATGCTGATAAGTTGGAATTTCGTACAGAAGTACGCTTGTTCGTAGGCTATCCTAGAGGAATGAAAGGTGGTTTATTTTATAGTCCTAAAGATCAGAGGGTGATCGTTAGCACGAATGCCTGATTTTTAGAAGAAGACTATGTGATGAACCACAAGCCCATGAGTAAGATTGTTCTTGAGGAAATAAGAGGGGAAGTTCCAACTTTAGTACCAACGGTACAGGAAGACATACCATAACTGACTGCACCGCGTGTCACAGAGGATACACAGATAGTACCTCGTCGTAGTGGGTGGGTTGTTAGACAACCTGATAGATTCATGTTCTTGGGAGAGTCTTCGGACTTGGTCCCTGGTGAACATGAACCTGATCCCTGGATATATGACGAGCCACTTTAAGATAAAGATGCGGTATCTTGGCAAAGGTCAATGAATTCTGAGATAGAATCTATGGATTCTAATCAGGTCTAGGAGCTAGTAGAACCACCAAATGGTGTAAAAGCCATTGGATGCAAGTGGATCTACAAGAGAAAGAGAGGATCAGACGGGAACATAAAGACATTCAAAGCAATGCTTGTTGCAAAAGAGTATTCTCAGAAAGAGGGTATCGATTATGAGGAGACCTTTTCGCCGGTAGCCATGCTTAAGTCTATCCAGATTGTCTTGTCTATTGCCGCTTATATGGATTATGAGGTTTGGCAGATGGATGTCAAGACAGCTTTCTTTAATGGAAGTCTTGAGGAAAATATCTATATGAAGCAACCATAGGGATTCATTGCAAAGGGTAAAAAGCATCTAGTGTGTAAGCTTAATCGGTCCATTTATGGATTGAAGCAAGCTTCAAGATCTTGGATCATCCGCTTTGATGAGGTAATCCAGTCTTATAGATTTATTCAAAGTCCGGATGAGTCTTGTGTATATAAGAGATGTGACAGAAATGTAGTGGTATTTCTTGTACTATATGTATATGACATTTTGCTCATTGACAACAATGTCAAAGTGTTGTCAGACGTAAGGATATGGTTGTCCAAACAGTTTGATATGAAGGACTTGGGAAAAGCTAGACACATCTTTGGGATAAAAGTAATAAGGGAACGCAAGAAAAGGATGTTGTGCTTATCTCAAGTTTCATACATAGACACTATCCTAGCTCGTTTTAGCATGCAAAACTCCAAGAAAGGTTTTCTGCCTTTTAGGCATGGAGTACCTTTATCTAAAGAGATGTGTCGTAAAACATCAAAGGAGATAGAGGAGATGAAGGCAGTTCCTTATGCTTCAACTATAGGATGCCTCATGTATGTTATGTTATGTACGAGACCGGATATCTGCTTTGTCTTGGGCATGGTTAGCAGATCTCAGAGTAATCCAGGGCAGGGACATTGGACTGCGGTAAAACATATATTGAAGTACCTGAGAAAGACTAAGGATTATATGCTAGTTTACCAGGAAGATCAATTTCTCCCTGTAGGTTACACGGATTCTAACTTCCAATCAGATAGGGATAACAGTAAGTCTACCTCGGGGTATGTGTTTACTTTAGGAGGTGGAGCCATAGTATGGAGGAGTGTTAAGCAGAAATGCGTGGCAGACTCCACCATGAAAGCTGAGTATGTGGCAGTCTCTGAGGCGGCCAAGGAAGCTGTATGGCTCAGGAACTTCTTGATGGACTTGGATGAGATTTCTAGTCTACCCAGAGCTATCATAATTTTTTGTGATAACAGTGGTGCAGTTGCAAACTCGAAGGAACCATGAGCCCATAAGGCGAGTAAACACATAGAGCGCAAGTACCACCTGATACGAGAGATAGTAAAGCGAGGAGAAGTTGTTGTTGCCAAGATTGCATCAGAGGATAACCTGGCAGATCCTTTCACTAAGGCCCTTCCAGCGAGATCTTTTGATAGACATGTGGAGGGAATGAGAGTCAGATGTATAGCAGTTTGATGACAGCATAGTCTTTTAGTATAAGTGGGAGATTGGTAGGATGTATACTAAAACCTAGCTTTTGTATGAACATCTACATTTTGGAATGAGAATCACATGATCATTGTTTGCATTTTATATCTATTATGTGTGTGCATATTGTCTGATACTTTACATTGTAGATAACATGGAGTGTGGTGTCACACTGAAGATAATGTTATCAGTCCCAAGTAGAGTATAAGTAGTGGCTCACAACCGAAATGGTTTTGGACAAACCATTGGCATGGTTGTAGTGTAATTTGGTATTGATCTATCTTGACCATAGAATTACACTAGTACACTTTGTGAGTATTGAGTAGAACCGATATAGAGGTGATTCAATTTATACTGACTATATAATTGAATCAAACCTCAGATATTATGGTGTACATGCTCTTAATCCCAATATAATAACGAACACATGTACTTAATATCTATTTCTTTGATTTACCAATGGGCGAGATTTATTTGTTAAATCAATAGGCCCAGTAAATTGGAAAATAATATTATTAACATGGCGTGTCATTGATTATAGAAGGAATCCATGTCCTAATGTGTTAGGATGATGACGTCCCATTGAGAAGCTCATAAAGCTCATTATGTAAAATCTTGCAGGTGGAATTGGTCTGACATAATGATAAGATTGAGTAGTACTACTCATTGAGTTAGATATTAATTAATTAAATTGTTAGTAATTTAATTAATTAATGGACATTCGAGATCTTAAACACGGGGAGAATTTATACACATAATATGGTGGAACCCATATTTAATTATAGGGTTGGTGAGGTAGTTCAATTATAATCCTTTAGTGGATTGGATTATCATTAATGGATCAGACTTTGGACCCATTAGGAGACCAAGATCCAACTCCTCCTCATGGTCCATATTATAGCCTATATATACCTTATGAGTCATGAGACCAAGGCATACCATCCAATACAACCCTAAGTCTCTCTCTCTCTCTTCTCTCCCTCTCATACCCTCTCTCCTAGGGTTGTGCCGGCGGTGAGAAAGGAGGAAGGAAGTTTGCTTCCTCTTCTTCTCCTTCTCTTCCCTTCATCTCTACCTCTTGGTGGCCGGCGATCACAAGGAAAAGGAGGAGCTCATCTCTTCCTTTGTGGCATGTGGAAACAAAAGGTGGAAGAAGGTTTCGCCACAAGAAGGAGAAGCCTTCTTCTTCGTGGTGTTGGCGCCGCAAGCAAGAGGAAGGGAGAGGGTTTGCTCGGCTAGGGTTGGTGAAGAAGAAATATCCTCCACCTCTTCTTCTTCTTCTTCTTCTTCTTCTTCTTCTCCTTCTTCCTATCTTCTTCCTTATGGCCGACGCAAGGAGATCCATCTCCTTGGTGGTCGGTGCAAGAAAAGGAAGGAGAAGCTTCTTCCTTTTGGTGGCCGGCGGCAACTTCTTTGTGCTAGGGTTTGGTGCAAGCAAGGATAGAGGAAGAATGTGCCTTGGTGACTCCGTTTCTTGGAGGACCGTCGCCCACACGACGTCCAAGAAGAGGATAGGACATACGATAGAAGATCGCGAGGTAAACAAGAGGTATATTTCTTGTTTGGTTCCTTCTTATTCCTTTTGATATTGTATGTTGTTAATTAACATGGACCCCGAAGATAAACATAAGAACCGGCGATCTATTCATCATCTATTCCATGACTAATTGACTAGATGAGTTAGATTGTTTGAACAACAAGTTTGTTCAAGCAATCACTCAAGTTGATTAGTACGATGATGAAATGGTTGCTTGAGTAATTCATCTCATCCGGATTTGTTTTAATTAATAAAATTTTAATCCGGGGACATGGAGAGGATTCCCATGCATAACCGAAACCAACACTTCTCATTGGCTTGAGATGATCGTAGTATACGGGCTATAACCATGTCACGATTATTGCTTATATTATTACTTGTATGTGATGCATGTTTAGAAATAAGTTTATCTTAATTAAGTCAACTCAATAAGCCTACCAAACTTTGATACTCACTACTACCTCGATCATTTATTATTGGGTTTGCCAAAGTAAAGTGACACATTTTATCTTAGTAGAGTGCAAGTGGACAATTGTGATGTCCCACTATTGAACATTGGGTTAGACTTAACTAAGTTACCTCAATTGGATTGAGAACTTAGAGGCATATCCCAAAAGTTGGGCAAGTTAGGTTGAAGTACAATTATACTAAATCTTGGACGATTAACCAAAGCTAACTCAAGATGATATATAATGTGGATCTTGACCTTTTGTTTACAAGAGTTGCATAAGATGTAATTGGTAAATGTTGCCTATCTAATCATACTAAATCTTGAGCGATTAGCAAAAGCTAACTAAAGGTAAGGTATGATGTGGATCTTATCTCACATGAATGTTATCGCTATTGTGTTGGAGCTAGTAGTTTGAGCAAATTGTGTTTGTCTACATCTATGACTAGCCCCTACCAAAAGCTTTATAATTTAGTGGGAGCATCATTTAATTAAAGGCCTAATTAAATGATTTAGATATGATACTCATTTATGCATTTTTAATGTTGTAGATCACCATATCATCAAATACGTCGAATACTCTCTCTTTGCGATCTGTCCTTGAGAATGATAAACTCAATGGAGTAAATTTCCTAGACTGGTACAAAAACTTGAGGATCATCTTAAAGCAAGAACGAAAACTATACGTCCAAGAGCAACCCCTTCTTGAAGCACCCGCCACTACTGCTATCATGCTGAAAAGGATGCTTACAAGAAGCATCAAGATAATGCATTAGATGTATCATGCCTAATGCTCGCCAGCATAAACTCTGAGCTTTAGAAACAACATGAGAACGTGGATACACATGATATGGTTGAGCACCTTAGGTGACTATATCAAGGGCAAGTTAGGCACGAGCAATTTGAGATGTTATAGGCCCTATTTGCATGCAAGATGCAAGAAGGAACTCTTGAGGAACTCACGTACTCATAATAAATAGGTATGTTAAGAACCTTGAAAGACTAGGATTTCTACTAGGCCAAGAATTGACCATTGACCTGTGGGATCGGTGGCGTCGATAGAGGGGGGTGGTGAATATCAACTTGTAAACTTTTCGTCGGAACTTCGTTGATCATTCACTTAATATCAGAGTTGTTAGTAGAAGCGGAATAATCAAAGTAAAAAAACAAACACAACAAGTACACGCAGGATTTACATGGTTCCCAACCCCCCATGGTCAGTACGTCCAAGGCCTAATTACGGGCAGCGCCCGTTCACTAGTAGTCTCTTTTTTAGAATTTTGGAGGCGGAGTGTAACGCCTGCTTTTTTTTTCTTTCCATAAAGCGGCGTTACGTTAACATGAGTAGGGCAAGTAGACATCATAAGGCAGCGGAATAACTTTAATCGTACACATACATGCACCTACTACCATTCCTATCATAATGACATGGAAACTTGGCATATTGACTTCATACTTAGCATCATATCATGTCATACTTAACATCATGTCATAGAGTCACATAAGTCATCATTCAAGTACATAAGTAGCAAAGGTAAAGTTCTAGCATAAGACGAGTAAACATATTATTTTCTTGGCCAAGTCACTACCACACACATGCATTCTTGCCCTCCTGCTACTTCCTTATTGTCCCCTTGCGTGATCTGCGGTATAAGAAAATAAGACTATAAGCACACAGGCTTAGTAAGACTCTTTTCTACTCACTAAAACTATTCGTCACTTAATCATGAGCACATGAAACATTAACATAACTTGGTGCTCTACATAAAACATAAGTATCTAAAATCATTTAGCATGACCTAGTTCTTACATAGTACATGGACATAAGATTTCACTTAACATGGCATGAACATATACATAAGTAAACATTCTTAGCACGACATGATATATGGCATAAACGTAAACGTAAGTACATATTCTTAACATGGCATGATACATGGCATAAACGTAAACATAAGTACATATTCTTAATATGGAATGATACATGGCATAAACGTAAACATAAGTAAATATTCTTAGCATGGCATGATACATGGCATAACACAAACATAAGGTATGAACCAACCTGTATGGCATAAACATAGGCATGCTTTCTAACATAGCACATGGCATCTTCTTAACATAATCATAACATAAATCGTTTACTATCATGCATATGTCTTAGCATGAAACATAAGCATAAGACATTACTATCATGGCATAATGCATAACATGAATGAATGCATGAGTCAAATGCCTATACATAAGGATGCTTAACTTTTAAAATCATACTTTTAAATACTTAAACATAATCATAACATCATTGGGGGTCCCCGGCTTGTACCACATACATACATCATAAGCGCGCATCCCTAAGTAAATACGAGGTAGCGAGCCCCGACCTACTAGGGTAAGGACAGCATAGTCGGTAGTCCCAGAACCGGGGTGTTCTTAATGTGCCCATCCCTGTTGCACAGCTTCGGTAGTGCCAGAACCGTGGACAGCATAGTCGGTAGTCCAAAATCGGGGCGTTCTTAAGGTGCCCATCCCTTGGACCCATACTTCGGTCCGGTACAAGCCCATTTATAAAGTAAAATACTTTATATGCTTCATCATTCATAAGACATGACATGCATCTTTATGTTGGTGCAGAATGCACCAAAGTCAAACCTGTGTTTTGATAATGGCAACAGAGGTCAAAAGTTAAGTCTTACTTGTGTTTCTAACAAGTTACTCTAGTGTGCAGAGATAAAGTCCTAGCGAAGGACTGCTAGGCAACTGGCGAAGGACTGCCAGTAGTAAAGTCCTAGCGAAGGACTGCTAGGCAACTGGCGAAGGACTGCCAGTAGCAAAGCCCTAGCAAAGGACTGCTAGGCAACTGGCGAAGGACAGCCAGTATCCAAGCCCTAGCGAAGGACTGCTAGGCAACTGGCTGTGGCGAAGGACAGCCAGTATCCAAGCCCTAGCGAAGGACTGCTAGGCAACTGGCGAAGGACAGCCAGTATCCAAGCCCTAGCGAAGGACTGCTAGGAAACTGGCGAAGGACTGCCAGTATCCAAGACCTGACAAAGAACCGTCGGGCAAAAGTCCAACCAAAGGAGCGGTTGGCATCAGGTAAACTCTCCCGAGAGGAGTAGGTGAGGACGCGTTCCCCGTCGAGGGAACAGTAGGCGTCGGTTCGACCTAGGGCTCCATTTTGGAGACCAAAGTCAGAACCAAGATAGCTAAGGCTGTATAAATAAATATTTTATTATTGCATTGTGTTTTGGACTAACCCTGGATGCAGGACCGAAGGAACGTGGGTCTCCAGCTCAGAAAGCCTCAAAGGAGAGAGGCAATGGCTGAGTAGGGCGCCCGGAGTGTCCCGGGCGCCCCCAAGGTGCATACAAAACAAGTCAAAGAAAAAAAGGGTTCGAACAGCTGCTGGGCGGGGCGCCCACATGCTCCCGGGCGCCCCCGCTGCTCCAGGGCGCCCCCATGCGCATGCCTCGAACCAGAAGCCATCGAAGCCAAGCAGATAACGCTTGACCCGGTCAATCCGGGCGCCCCGAGCGCTCCGGGCGCCCCGGTCAAAGCGGATCCAGAGGATAGACGCTGACCGAGACCTTTGCGGATCAAAGGCCACGTGGGGGGCGCCCCAGACGTCCCGGGCGCCCCCAGGCCCTATATAAAGGACCCTCGACCAAGGCTTCCAATCATCAATTCTTTCAACGCCTCAAAGCTCTTCTACGCTCGTGCCTTGCCCCGGAAACACTCCAACTCGAGCCGACGACTTCCTGCTGCCCCGAAAAAGTCAATACACTCTGGACGTCGGTAACGAAGAGCGCAATTCTTTATTATTATTTTTGTGCACTTACTTGGTAACCAAATTCTGTAACTATTATTGCGCTTCATATAGAATTGCCCAAAGTAAACGGTCAACGACCGTGGGCCTTCGAGTAGGAGTTGACACAGGCTCCGAACCAAGTAAAATCGACTGTGTCTCTGTGTTGTGTTTATTTTTACTTCCGCTGTGCAATTGCTCTTTACGAAATTCCGAACGATTTCCGATATTCACCCCCCCTCTATCGGTTTTCTCGATCCAACAAGTGGTATCAGAGCGGGGAAGTTCAAACTTGGTGCAACCACCAGTTTGAAAATTTTTTTTCGGATTTTCTTTATTTCTTATTCTCATTCGAATTTTTTTTAAAATTCTTTTTTTTATTCTTATCCCGCACTACTAATCCAAGACCAAGTCTTGGGACATTTTCTTGTTAGTTTTCTTTTACAGATCAAATGGCCATGCAAGAGGGATTTAGCACCGCCAGACCTCCACTCTTCAGTGGAGAAGACTTTTCCTACTGGAAAAGTCGTATGGAGGTCCACCTGAAAACTCAGGTGGACATGTGGATCATTATCCAGTCCGGTCTGGAGATCCCCAGAAACGCCGAAGGACTTCCTCAAAGCTACTCTGAATGGGACAACGCCCTAAAACGCAAGATAGAAGCCGACGCAAAAGCGACTCAGACGCTTCAATGCGGATTGACGAAAGAGGAGCTGAACCGCGTGGGCCCCTTCAACAGTGCGAAAGAGCTCTGGGCAAAACTGATCGAGCTACACGAAGGGACATCAGATACTCGAATCAGTAAAAGGGATCTGCTTCTAAACAAACTCTACAGCCCAGCTCCACGCACGAATCCAAGAGTTAATGAACGGTCTTCACACAATAGGTCACAAGGTTGAAAACCGTGACTTAATAAGGTATGCCTTAAACGCGTTCCCTAGAAACACCTTGTGGGCATCTATGGTAGATGCATACAAGGTCTCAAGGGATCTTTCAAAAATAAAATTAGATGAATTATTTTCTGAACTAGAACTGCACGAACAAACTAACACCAATATGGTCGAGAAAGGTATTACTTTCGTTGCATGTAAAACTCTAAGGACAACTAAGAAGAAGCCTGAACTGGAACCCGAGTCTAACTCAGACTCAGAAGATGAAGAAGGAGATCAAACGAAGCTGGTCCGACTAGCCCGAAGCTACTACAAGGAGCTGAAGAACCGAACCAACAAACGGAAAATCAGCCGAAGAAAGGACGAACCAGCTGAACCCGCAAGTGATAAAAACAAGCCCAACGTAACCTGCTACGAGTGCAAGAAAAAGGGCCACTACAAGACAGAATGCCCAAACTTAAAGGAAGTCAAAAAGACAAGAAGAAAGAAGGCGCTCCAAGCAACCTGGGACGAGTCTTCCTCGGAAGAAGAAGAAGAAGCACCCCAATCAAACCTACTAGCTCTGACCGCCTCAGAAAAAGTCGAGACTGAGTCCGAATCAGAACAGGACGACGGCGAGCTGACATTTACAGAAGACGGCGAAATTAAGGTAACTGGTTTTAATAGATGTCAATTAACTGAATTAATTTCATTTCTTTCTCGAGATTTGGCAAAAGCCAAACTCCGAGTCGAATCCCTCCGACAGGAAGTAAAACTCCTGAAAGAGGGAGCTGACTCTAAACCCTTAACCGAGAAGGTTCAGGAAGGAACTCCTACTCAAGTTGAAAAACTTGAAAAGGAGAACTCCTCCCTGAAAACTCAGGTTAAGGATCTTAGATCAGCTTTAGAACGATTTACATCTGGTTCCAAGGGTCTTGACATGATCCTTGGAAAACAGAAATCAGTTCTAAATCGATCCGGACTGGGCTATAGAACCAAATCCCGGCAAAGATCTTACCTTGCTGTACTGAATCAGTCCAGAGGTAAAATTCAGGCATGGGTACCTAAACTATGCCTGAACAAACCGACTGGATCAAATCAGTATTGGATCCCCAAGGACAAGATTCACATCTTGCCTAACCATCACCGTGGCTTTAGTCCAGGGGGAGCCAAACTGAAAACAATATTCATTATTAGATAAATAATTTTAATTCTTGATTGCAATTGCTTGTTTGATTGTTTATTTAATTTCTGCAATTTACCATGCTTAGATTTAGGAATGGTTAGTTAAGGACTAAACAAACTTAACTGAAACTTGACAACATAGTATTGGGTGGAGGTGAGATGATAGTACGTTAGGGAAACCAACTCTAATAAGATCAAGTTCACTTGGTCTCTTTAGACTGGCGGAACTAGCCGAAGCTACCGATCCAAAACCCAAACTAGTTAGACCAGAAATTTTTCAAAGAATAATTTTGAAAATGCAATTTCATTAAAAGGCTTTGTCAAGGAAAGGGTGGATGATCCCATAAGGCTACGGCCAAAGAAGGCCTAGTGCCTCGCCAAGACCTGGAAGCCAATTTTTAAAATTCAAATTCAAATTAATTTTTGTCAAATTCGAATCTAACACAAAATTTCAGTTATTTGTAGATTTAAACATCTTTTCAAGAATTTAATTGTTTTCAAAATTAATCAAAATTTTCAAAATAATCTTAACTATCAAAACCTGTCTCACGAAACCTATAAGGTTAACGTGGTTGAAAACCCTAGATTTGGGTGAGACAGACTAGGCAGTGAAACTCAATTTAAGCTATTCCTGATTCTAATTGGATCCAAATCAAGAAAATTCTTTATGCGTAGGAACATAAAGATTTGGACCAATGGATGTTGGATAGCGGTTGCTCCAGACACATGACTGGAGATAAATTGAAGTTCACCAAGCTCAAACTCAAAAACCTAGGCTCAGTGGCATTTGGCAATAATGCTACACTCAAGGTAATTGGGTCAGGTAATATTGAGCTTAAATCTGATTTCATTATTAAGAAAGTTCTATTGGTTGAAAACTTTAATTTTAACTTGCTTAGCATAAGTCAGTTATGTGATTCTGGTTATATAGTTACTTTCAACAATTCCAACTGCCTGATTAGAAATGAACAAGACTCAGAAATCATACTTAAGGGCACTAGGAAAAACAATGTATACACTATAAATCTTCCCCTTGTACCCAAATGTATGTTAACACAATTAGAACAATCAAACCTCTGGCATAGGAGATTAGGTCATACCAATCTAAGAACTATTTCAAAAATTACCCAACTTGGCTTAATCAAAGGTATTCCCAAAATTAAAAATAATGAAAACCTAAAATGTGACTCATGTAATCAAGGTAAACAAACCAAATCCAATCACAAACTAACCCAATCTGATTTAACTCAAACTACACTTGAGCTCCTACACCTTGACCTGTTTGATTCACATGGAGCCAAGTCACTAAGCGGGAACCGATACTGCTTAGTAATAGTTGATGATTACTCTAGGTTTACCTGGGTTAGGTTTCTAAAAACCAAAGATGAAACCCTAAACTTATTTAATGAATTCTGTAAACTAATTGAAAATCAAAACGACACTAAAATTAAAAGACTTAGGAGTGATCACGGGGGAGAATTTGAAAATCAACGATTCGAGGAATTCTGTAAGGTAAATGGGTACTTACATGAATTTTCATGTCCTAGAACCCCCCAACAAAATGGGATAGTTGAGCGAAGGAATAGAACATTACAAGAAGCCGCTAGGGCTATGCTCAACGAATTTAATCTAGCAAACCAATTTTGGGCAGAAGCAATTAGTACGGCTTGTTATATCCAAAATAGGGTTTTAATTAACAAGTGACACAACAAAATCCCCTATGAACTGTACTACCATAGACTCCCAATCCTACACTACCTAAGGGTCTTTGGATGCAAAGTCCATATCCTAAACACCAAAGACTATTTAGGAAAATTTCAGTCCAAGTCAAACCCAGGTATCTTCCTAGGATACTCAACCACAACTAGAGCGTATAGAGTTTATAACAAACAAACGAAGAAAATTGAAGAAACAACAAACTTAATTTTTGATGAAGAAATCAACTCAACATCTAATAATCCAGACTTAACCTCATCAAACTCTGACCAAGAAAATAATGAACAAACTATTGAACCCTTAGTTGAACCCTTAAACGAATTAACCATTGAACCAATTAATGAATCAACTGAACCAAGTATCGAACCAACAAATGAACCAGCCCAAAGAGTCGAATCAAATAGTGAACCAAACCGACCAGCCGGACCTGAGGCTGAACCAAGCTCTAGAAGAACCAAGAAACCCAGACTCAGTCACCCAACCGATCAAATTGTGGGTGATCCAACTCTAGGAGTCAGGACTAGATCCTCCTATAGAAACCTTAGTCAAATAGCTATGATATCAAAAATAGAACCCAAAACTATAGATGAAGCCCTACCTGACCCTGACTGGATCATAGCTATGCAAGAAGAATTAGCCCAATTTGAGAGGAACCAAGTCTGGGAACTAGTGCCTAAACCTGAAGGCAAATCCATCATAGATACTAAGTGGGTCTTTAGGAATAAGTTGAATGATCAAGGAGAAATAGTCAGAAATAAAGCCCGCTTAGTAGCAAAGGGTTTCAGCCAAGTAGAAGGATTAGACTACGATGAAACATATGCCCCAGTAGCTAGACTTGAGTCCATTAGAATGTTGTTAGCCTTTGCATCCCATAAAGGATTTAAATTATATCAAATGGATGTAAAGTCAGCCTTTTTAAATGGATTTATTAAAGAAGAAGTTTATGTAGGACAACCCCCAGGGTTTGAGGACCTAGACAAACCTAACTACGTTTACAAACTAACTAAAGCACTATATGGGTTAAAACAAGCACCTAGGGCTTGGTATGAACGATTATCAACTTACTTAACTTCTAAAGAATTTAAACAAGGCCAAATTGACTCAACTTTATTTATTAAAACCCTAGGAAAAGATATATTTGTTGCCCAAATTTACGTAGATGACATAATCTTTGGATCCACCAACACCAACTTCCTAAAAGAATTTGTCAAGATAATGGAAGAAGAATTTGAAATGAGCTTAGTTGGTGAGCTAACCTTTTTCCTAGGCTTACAAATTAAACAAACTAGGGATGGTAACTACGTTCATCAATTCAAAAATGCTAAAGAGTTAATAAAGAAATTTAAAATGGATAACTCTAAAAGCATAAGTTCCCCCATGGCCACTAATGTAAAAATAGATAGTGACCCTGATGGTAAACCAGTGGACCTTAAACTCTATAGGAGTATGATAGGTAGCCTACTGTACCTTACAGCCAGCAGACCTGATATCCTCTTTGTTGTAGGGATGTGTGCTAGATACCAAACCTGTGCTAAGGAAACGCACTTAGCAGCCCTAAAAAGAATTCTAAGATATGTAAAGGGCACCCTAAATGTAGGGATTTGGTATCCTAGGACCTCAACTTTTGATTTAACAGGATACACAGATTCTGACTATGCAGGCTGTAAATTAGATAGAAAGAGCACAAGTGGAAGCTGCCAACTGTTAGGTCAGAGTCTAGTTAGTTGGTGCAGCAGAAAACAACACTGTGTAGCTCTATCCACAACTGAAGCTGAGTATGTGGCCTTAGGAGAGTGTGTTGCTCAACTTTTATGGATGATGCACACACTTAAGGACCTTCAACTCAACTACACCCAAACCCAAGTATTTATTGACAATATAAGTTCAATTAATTTAACTAAGAACCCAATCTAACACTCCAGAACCAAACATATAGAAGTCAAACATCATTTTGTAAGAGATCATGTAACCAGGGGTGAAATAGTACTTAAGTATATTGACTCTAAATCCAACCTAGCTGATATATTCACAAAACCCTTACCTGAATCTGAGTTCAGCTCACTAAGAAGGCAGTTAGGATTGTGCTCTGTAGAATAGATTAATGTTTTTTTTGAAAAACTGTTTTACTTAATTTCAAAATCAGTTTTCATTTTCGACTTAGTTTTATTTATATTTCAAAACTACCCCCTTCAAAAATTAGGGATTTTTCGAAAATGGAGTTAGCGTAGGCCCTAACCCTAGAACTGCATGCACCTATAGACTTAGAAGCCAGCATCTCACAAGCACCTTAGGGTACTTTTTGAGTGATAACCTAGAAAGGGTTGAGATGCTTAGGTCTTTGCCTTAATTCAAGATGCTTTAAGTCAGTGCATCTGCAGTAATTGGGGCACTAAATACAACTTATACAGTAATCAAGTTAAGTGTCAAGTTTAGAAAATCTAACTTGAACAGAAACACTTAATTTGACTAACCCTAGTAAAAACTACTGTTTATAACAGTTAGTAAGTAGCTAATTGGGTTAGACAGGTCCCTATAGAGAAAATTGAATGATTATGGTTTAAGTCTAATTATGATTTGGTTCAGTACAGCAAAATCTTACTTATTTCTATTATTTCTGCTATATTTATTTGTTTTGATATATGGCAAAGGGGGAGAGATAGGAAAGGAGAGAGTAAAATTAATTCTCTTTATTTAAAAAGTTTTCAAAATTTAATTTTCTTAACTCTATCCTTTATTCAAAAAGTATTCAAAAGTTTTTCTTTATTCAAAACTGTTTTGAAAAATACTTAAGCTTTCAAAATCTTGCTAAGTATTCAAGCCTTTCAAATTTTTACTTAAGCTTTCAAAATCTTGCTAAGTATTCAAGCCTTTCAAATTTTTACTTAAGCTTTCAAAATCTTGCTAAGTATTCAAACCTTTCAAATTTTTTAAGCTTTCAAAATCTTGCTAAGTATTCAAGCCTTTCAAATTTTTACTTAAGCTTTCAAAATCTTGCTAAGTATTCAAGCCTTTCAAATTTTTACTTAAGCTTTCAAAATTTTGCTAAGTACTCAAGCCATTCAAAATTTTATAACTTAAGCTTGTCAAAAGTTTTAAACTTTTATAAAGTACCTTAAGCTTAAGATTCTCAAAACTGGTTAAGTACAATGTTATTAAGTACTTAAGTTTTCCAAAAGTACTGTATTAAGTTTTCAAAATTATTAAGTACTTAAGTTTTTTTAATCATCCTACTAAAGTACGTAAGCTAACACTTTCAAAACCTTTGAGTACCTTGAAACTTAAAGCCTCAAACTTTTTAAGTACTCAAAAATCTTGTTTCAAAAAACTTCCTATATACTTTTAACTTAAGATTCCTAAGTACCTAAAACTTAAGTTTTCAAAGTACAAGTAAATTTTTTTTTACCCCACGAATTTTTAAAAAATCTAGGGGGAGATTCCTTCCAGGGGGAGGGAACAAAGTTTAACATTTTTTCATGCTTGCTTAAACTTAACTTTTTGAACTAAGGTTGCCATAAATCAAAAAGGGGGAGATTGTTGGTGCAGAATGCACCAAAGTCAAACCTGTGTTTTGATAATGGCAAAGAGGTCAAAAGTTAAGTCTTACTTGTGTTTCTAACAAGTTACTCTAGTGTGCAGAGATAAAGTCCTAGCGAAGGACTACTAGGCAACTGGCGAAGGACTGCCAGTAGTAAACTCCTAGCGAAGGACTGCCAGGCAACTGGCGAAGGACTGCCAGTAGCAAAGCCCTAGCAAAGGACTGCTAGGCAACTGGCGAAGGACAGCCAGTATCCAAGCCCTAGCGAAGGACTGCTAGGAAACTGGCGAAGGACAGCCAGTATCCAAGCCCTAGCGAAGGACTGCTAGGCAACTGGCGAAGGACTGCCAGTATCCAAGACCTGACAAAGGACCGTCAGGCAAAAGTCCAACCAAAGGAGCGGTTGGCATCAGGTAAACTCTCCCGAGAGGAGTAGGTGAGGACGCGTTCCCCGTCGAGGGAACAGTAGGCGTCGGTTCGACCTAGGGCTCCATTTTGGAGACCAAAGTCAGAACCAAGACAGCTAAGGCTGTATAAATAAATATTTTATTGTTGCATTGTGTTTTGGACTAACCCTGGATGCAAGACCGAAGGAACGTGTGTCTGCAGCTCAGAAAGCCTCAAAGGAGAGCGGCAATGGCTGAGTAGGGCGCCCGTAGTGTCCCGGGCGCCCCCAAGGTGCATACAAAACAAGTCAAAGAAAAAAAGGGTTCGAACAGCTGCTGGGCGGGGCGCCCCCGTGCTCCCGGGCGCCCCCAGCGTCCCGGGCGCCCCCATGCGCATGCCTTGAACCAGAAGTCATCGAAGCCAAGCAGATAACGCTTGGCCCGGTCAATCCGGGCGCCCCGAGCGCTACGGGCGCCCCGGTCTAAGCGGATCCAGAGGATAGACGCTGACCGAGACCTTTGCGGATCAAAGGCCACGTGGGGGGCGCCCCCGACGTCCCGGGCGCCCCCAGGCCCTATATAAAGGACCCTCGACCAAGGCTTCCAATCATCAATTCTTTCAACGCCTCAAAGCTCTTCTACGCTCGTGCCTTGCTCGGAAACACTCCAACTTGAGCCGACGACGTCCTGCTGCCCCGAAAAAGTCAATACACTCTGGACGTCGGTAACAAAGAGCGCAATTCTTATTATTATTTTTGTGCACTTACTTTGTAACCAAATTCTGTAACTATTATTGCGCTTCATATAGAATTGCCCAAAGTAAACGGTCAACAACCATGGGCCTTGGAGTAGGAGTCGACATAGGCTCCGAACCAAGTAAAATCGACTGTGTTTCTGTGTTGTGTTTATTTTTACTTCCGCTGTCCAATTGCTCTTTACGAAATTCCGAACGATTTCCGATATTCACCCCCCCCCCCTCTATCGGTTTTCTCGATCCAACACTTTATTCATAAAACATGGCATGCATCTTCATTCATAAAACTTGGCATGCATCTTCATTCATAAGCATGGCATGCATCTTCATTCATAAACATGGCATGCATCTTCATTCATAAAACATGGCACACATCTTCATTCATAAACATCATTCCTATTCCTAGTGCTTGCATGATCATGGCATCTAAGGTAAGCATTGCATTATATTCATTGAACATGATATATTTACATAGACCATTCTCCTAATCCATGGAGCTTGCATGATCATGATACCTAAGGTAAACATTGCATTATATTCATTGAACATGATATATTTACATAGACCATTCTCCTAATCCATGGAGCTTGCATGATCATGATACCTAAGGTAAGCATTGCATTTCATCCATAAGCATGGTATCTATCACAAGCATGCATAGGTAGAACTTCCATAAACATGCTACCTACTATCCAAGTGCATGGCATAGAACATAAGACATTCATGAATAACCCTATTAAGCATGACATCTAATCATAAATATACAAACATGAAATATGGTACTTAAGGTTAGGGTTATAAGTAACATCATTTCTACCACATGCTTGAACCTATATATATGTATCCTTTATGATAAGCCATAAACTATCATTCTTCGAACCCTAACTCCTCCCATACCCTATTTATCTTGCTTGGCCGAAACTTATAAGGGGGAGTTCCATCATTCAAATGACATGTAAGGTAGCATAAAGAAAAGGAACAACCATACATTATCCATAAGGCCATAAGAAGCCATTAGGGCTCATAATTAGGGTTCACCCTAACTTTTAGCCCTATTTTTCTTGCTTGGCCGAAACATGCTTGGACCATGGGTGCATGAATAACTTCATAAAATTTTTAATTAATCATCTAACACCTTCCATACCATACCATAGGAGCCATTGGACCCCCTTACTTGAAGTAAGCCCTAACTTCTTGCCCTAGAACCCTTCTTGGCCGAAACCCTTAGGGTCACAAGCCCTTGTGAAAATTCACATAAATCCCTTCAACCTCCCCTTGTATCATAAGGGTACACAAGGTACATAATTGAAGGGTTAAATCCAATCCTAGCCATGGAATCCTTATGATGGTCCCAAACCCTAAAGGGTCTTAGCGTACTCCAAAAATTTCCAAAAATTATATTTATTCTATAAACATCATGAGAACACATTAGAAGTTAAAGCATGATCAAGATTTTTAACATCATCATGGACCCAAAAACCCCAGTGGCCGAAAGTCATAGGGTTAGGGTTCATGGCTCTTTTCTCCTTTTTTTTCCCAACATAAAATCTCAAACAAGACTTTCATATCATGGTAAACTTCAAGGAGAGCTATTATACCACAGGTGAGGGAGTCTTACCTTAGATTATCTTGGTTTTAGCCCTTAGATTTGGGAGAAGGATGAAGACCTTGTTGCTTTCTAGCCACCTCTAGCCCTTGCAACCTTGAACAAGAACCTTGGGTCTTGAAGATGGAGCCTTTGTGAAACTTTTCCAAAGGGAATTGGGGCTTGTGGGTTTCGGCTAGGAGAGGGAGGAAGAAGGAGAGAAGGCTTGGTGGATGAGGAGAAGAGAAATCTTAATTGGTAAGTTACTACTCCTCTTCTTTATTCACCATGAAGTGGGCAAGTGAAGAGTCATAGTGTCTCTTCCCTTGTTGACTCTTCATTTCCCCTAAGCCTTAACCAAGATCCACTTCATTCTCTACTAGCACTCCCTTGCTAGGTGAATTGGTTAGTGCATGCATGGTTGTACACTAGGTCCAAGGTTCAATCCTTGGTGCATGCACTTTATTTTTATTTTCTTTTTTTTTATTTTCGAAAATTCCCTAAAAGTCACCCATAATCATTCCAAAATTCCTAATTAAAATTTTTTTATATTTATATTAAATTCTACCTAATTAAAACCCATTTTTGGAGCCCATATAAGGCCCATTAGTACTTAGTTTCTCAATTTAAATGAGAAAATCATAGATTTCTAGGCTAAGTTCGTACTAATACCTCTTAGTTCCTCGAAAAAATATCTAGACATGATCAATATTTTAAGGAAAATATGAGAAAATTTCCCGGGTCGTTACAATCCCCCATACCTCATGAAAGTTCGTCCTCGAACTTAGAATAGCTCCGGGTACTTGCGTCTCATCTCGCCCTCACGTTCCCAGGTAGTTTCCTCGAACCGTTGACTTTGCCACAAGATTTGACTAGGGGTACCTCCTTGCTTCTTAACATTTTGATTTCCCGATCCAAGATCTGAATAGGTCGGCTTGCAAAACTTAGATCCTCCTGAATTTGTACTGTGTGTGGCTCGATCACTTGATCTGTGTTTAGAATACATTTCTTGAGCAACGACACATGAAACACGTTATGGATAGCTGACATCTCCTGAGGTAGCTCCAGTTCATATGCCACCTTGCCCACTCTTTTCCAAATCGGGTACGGCCCCACATATCGCGGACTTAGTTTTCCCTTCTTTCCAAACCTTGTTACCCCTTTCATAGGAGCCACTTTGAGAAATACTAGATCTCCAACCTCAAATTCCAGTGGCCTACGCCGGACATCCGCATAATTCTTCTGCCGGCTCTGAGCAGCTCCAATCCGTTGTCGAATGTTCTGTATAACTCGGGTGGTGTCATCGATGAGATCCGTCGTGAGCCCCATTTCCTTCTTTTCCCCACCTTCGTACCAACAAATTGGAGACCTACATCTCCTCCCGTACAAAGCTTCATAGGGTGTCATTCCGATAGTAGCTTGGTAGCTATTATTGTAAGCGAACTCCGCTAAACATAGATATCGGCACCAACTTCCTTTGAAATCCAGGGCACAAGCTCTCAACATATCCTCCAATACTTGATTCACTCGTTCCGTTTGCCCGTCAGTCTGAGGGTGAAAAGTAGTACTGAACCGCAGTTTAGTGCCAAGAGACTTCTGGATGCATTCACAAAAATGTGAGGTAAAGCGACCATCCCTATCAGAAGTGATAGTCTTGGGAACTCCATGGAGTCTAATTATCTCCCTAGCATATAATTGAGCTAGTTGCTCAATCGAATAAGTTATCTTGACTGCTAGGAAGTGAGCATACTTTGTCAACCTGTCCACAATTACGCATATCGCATCATATCCATTTGTAGTCCTGGGAAGTCCTGAAATGAAATCCATAGAGATATCTTCCCATTTCCACTCCGGAATCGGGAGTGGCTGTAGAACTCCGCCGGGTCGCTGGTGTTCTGCCTTCACTCTTTGGCAAGTCAGGCAAGTACTCACGTGCTGAGCCACATCCCTCTTCATGCCGGACCACCAAAATTTCTCCTTCAAATCCTGATACATTTTGGTAGATCCTGGATGCATCGAATAAGGGGTTTCGTGAGCTTCTGCTAATATCTTTCCTCGCAGCTCCAGATCATTAGGGATACATAGACGATCCCTAAGATATAATACTCCCCCGTCGGTGATACGAAAACCATCGCCCTTCCCTTCTAGAATCTCCTGTTTGATTCCCTGAAGACTCGAATCACAATTTTGTTTCTTCAATATGTCCTCAAACAGCACCGGTGCTAGTGTCATAGTGGAAAGCCGTCCGGAGATGACCTCGACTCCAAAATTAACAATTTCTCTCTCGAGTGGCCGGGGTAATATGGACACGGACATCAAAGTGGCATTTAACTTCTGGCTGAGTGCATCGGCCACTTTGTTTGCCTTCCCTCGATGGTAGAAGATCTCGCAATCATAGTCCTTTACCAACTCAAGCCATCGGCATTGTCGCATATTCAAGTCTTTCTGGGTGAAGAAGTATCGTAGACTCTGGTGGTCTGTATAGATCCTACACTGTGCTCCATACAAATAATGCCTCCATATCTTAAGAGCGAAAACCACCGTAGCCAATTCCAGATCGTGAGTGGGGTAATTCTGCTCATGTTCCTTGAGTTGCCTAGAGGCATAAGCAATGTCCTTACCACTCTGCATAAGTACAACTCCAAATCCTAGCTTGGAAGCATCGCTGTATATATCGAAGTTCTAATTACTTTCCGGAAGGGTGAGAATTGGAGCACTGGTAAGTCTCCTTTTTAGTTCCAAGAAACTTCTTTCGCAGTTCTCCGTCCACTCGTACTTTTTATCTTTCCGGGTGAGAGCCGTTAGAGGAGCCGCAATTCTCGCGAAGTCCTCCATAAATTTCCGATAATAGCCTGCCAGTCCGAGAAAGCTTCTGATTTCATTGGCGTTCTTTGGCCGGCTCCAGTTATTCACAGCTTCAATCTTGGTTGGATCCACCATAACTCCATCTTTGGAAATGATATGGCCCAGAAATCCCACTTGGTCAAGCCAGAACTCACATTTGGAAAATTTTGCATACAGTTGCTTTTCTCGAAGAATCTGTAATACTATCTTCAGGTGCTCGGCATGCTCTTCCTGGGTCCTCAAATAAATAAGGATATCGTCGATGAAGACGATCACAAATTTGTCGAGAAAAGACGAGAATACCCGATTCATAAGGTCCATAAACATAGCAGGAGCATTTGTCACGCCAAAGGGCATAACCACAAATTCAAAATACCCGTACCTTGTTCGGAAGGCCGTCTTCGGAATATCCTCCTGTTTTACTCTAATTTGATGATAACCAGACCTCAAATCAATTTTCGAGAAAACAGTGGCTCCCTTTAATTGGTCAAACAGGTCATCTATCCTCGGAAGGGGATACCTGTTCTTGATCGTTACATTGTTTAGTGCTCGATAATCTATACACATCCACATAGACCCGTCTTTCTTCTTCACAAACAGTACCGGAGCCCCCCAAGGGGAATGACTAGGGCGAATAAATCCCTTGTCAAGCAACTCCTGTAATTGTTCTTGAAGCTCCTTCAATTCAACCGGCGCCATACGGTAGGGTGCCTTAGAGATCGGGTCGGTACCAGGTACCAATTCGATCTCGAATTCCACCTCTCTATTGGGGGCTAATCCTAGTAATTCATCTGGAAATACCTCTGGGTAATCGGATACAACCCTGACATCTCCTAGCTTCTGATTCTTCACTTGACTGGCGTCCACCACATATGCTAGAAACCCAGTATATCCTTTGTCTAACATCTTCTGTGCTTGGAGCGTTGATAAGAATTTCCTGGCTCTGGTTCTGGGCTCTCCGATGAATTCAAACCTAGAAGCTGCCTCAGGTCGAAAGACCACCTTCCTCCTACGACACTCGATAGAAGCACCGTATTTGCCCAGAAAATCCATTCCCATTATAACATCATAATCTTGCATGTCGAGTACTATCAGATAGCAGTAGAGTTCCCTTCCTGCGATTCCGACAGGCACCGCACGTAGTACATGGGTGGACGTCATTATTTCTCCCGAAGGCAGAGCCGTTAAGAACTTGTAGTCTAACACTTGCGGAATCATATCTATCTTCTTGATATATGGCACCGAAATGAACGAGTGTGTTGCCCCAATATCAAATAATGCAGTAGCGTACTGACTGAAAATAAGTATCTGACCTGTGACAACGGTAGAAGCTCCCGCAGCGTCCTCCTTGGTAACCGAGAAAACCCTAGCATTCGTCATAGTTGGTGGGGCCTCCAGCATTGGGGTACCTTCCAGCTCAGCTTGCATATAGTGTAGTTTCGCTGGAGCACCTTGGTACTGGACGAATTGTTGGGGAATGGCCTGGTTCTTGGTAGGACAATAAGCCGCCATATGCCCTTTCACTCCACAGGTGAAACACCGGTTCGTACCTTTACGGCATTCCCCGGAGTGCCCTTTTCCGCATGTCGCGCACAGGGAGGGCTTGGCCTGTTTATTTGCTGGGCCCCCTTGGGGGTTATTCCATGGCTTCCGTTTACCACCTTGGTCTCCCTTCCAGTTAGTATTGGCACTCTGGGGTTTTTGCCCTCCTGAGCGAGGATGAAAGGAAATATCAAGGGTAATGAAAGAAAGAATCGAGAATCCCGGAGTGAACTTGATCCTTACTTTCATTTAGTGCCTTCCTTTGCTGATTGATATTGTCTAGATAGTGCTCGGTAAGTAGGGCGCTACTGAACAGCTCCTCAGCGGTCTGCGGTCTGTTAACTCCGTCGGCCACATTCAGAGCTATTTCCGGCCGCAACATCTTCAGCATAAGTCGAACCCTTTCATTTTCGGTGCGGACCAGTTCGGGGCATAGACGAGCCAGTCGATTGAATTTCTTCACGGCTTCATTAACCGAGAGGTCGCCCTGTCGGAATTCCGTGAACTCATCGTAATGTTTGTTTTTGACACGTAGGTTGAAGAATTCTTCAAAAAATTCTGACTCGAAATCTGACCACGTCATCGGGTTCACCTGTCTTTTAGCCTTGACCCTTTCCCACCACATTTTGGCATCCCCAGAAAGGTAGAAAGATGCGCACTTGATCTTCTCATGCTCCGGCCAATCTAGCAGCTCCAGTGTACTTTCCACTGTCTTGAACCACGCTTGGGCGTCCCATGGCTCGCCAGTACCCGAGAAATTTTCCGGTTTCAACCTCAACCACTGGATCAGGTAAGCCTCTTGTCGTGCTACAGTGGTCGAGCCTGTCAGCGGGGTCTGCCTAACTGTGGGCGCTACGGGTATAGCAGTCTGATTCACTGGGGGAGTAGTGGAATTTTCTTGCTGATTCACCAAGGTATTAATGGTTTGCTGCTGCTCAGTAACTTGACGCTGGAGCTAGGTCACTAATTGCATCAGGTCAGGTGATGGAGCTGTCTCGTTAAGTCGGTTACTCTGTCTTCTGGCCATGTTTTTCTTTACCAAAGACAAATGTGGATAATATGAGTTATTGTTATTCCTACCCCCATATTAAATTCTAAATTATTTGATTTATAAAAAGAATGTCGTTCATAGTTACATTTCCTACAGTACTTTTCATCATAACATCATTCATACTTGCATATTCTAGAATCATAGGTATCATCCATACTAGCAACTTCTAGAATCATTAGAGAACATAAGGTATGCATAGAGGTACTTACTTGGAAGCGGCAGAAAGAGGACTTGATGTGTGTGTAGTGAGATGGTAACTGCTCTGATACCAACCTATAACGCACACTTTTTTTTTTCTTTCCATAAAGCAGCGTTACGTTAACATGAGTAGGGCAGGTAGACATCATAAGGCAGCGGAATAACTTTAATCTTACACATACATGCACCTACTACCATTCCTAACATAATGACATGGGAACTTGGCATATTGACTTCATACTTAGCATCATATCATGTCATACTTAACAACATGTCATAGAGTCACATAAGTCATCATTCAAGCACATAAGTAGCAAAGGTAAAGTTCTAGCATAAGACGTGTAAACATATGGTTTTCTTGGCCAAGTCACTACCACACACATGCATTCTTGCCCTCCTGCTGCTTCCTTATTGTCCCCTTGCGTGATCTGCGGTATAAGGAAATAAGACTATAAGTACACAGGCTTAGTAAGACTCTTTCCTACTCACTAAAACCATTCATCACTTAATCATGAGCACATGAAACATTAACATAACTTGGTGCTCTACATAAAACATAAGTATCTAAAATCATTTAGCATGACCTAGTTGTTACATAGTACATGGACATAAGATTTCACTTAACATGGCATGAACATACACATAAGTAAACATTCTTAGCACGACATGATATATGGCATAAACGTAAACGTAAGTACATATTCATAACATGGCATGATACATGGCATAAACGTAAACATAAGTACATATTCTTAACATGGCATGATACATGGCATAAACGTAAACATAAGTAAACATTCTTAGCATGACATGATACATGGCATAACACAAACATAAGGTATGAACCAACCTGTATGGCATAAACATAGGCATGCTTTCTAACATAGCACATGGCATCTTCTTAACATAATCATAACATAAATCGTTTACTATCATGCATATGTCTTAGCATGAAACATAAGCATAAGACATTACTATCATGGCATAATGCATAACATGAATGAATGCATGAGTCAAATGCCTATACATAAGGATGCTTAACTTTTAAAATCATGCTTTTAAATACTTAAACATAATCATAACATCATTGGGGGTCCCCGGCTTGTACCACATACATACATCATAAGCGCGCATCCCTAAGTAAATACGAGGTAGCGAGCCCCGACCTACTAGGGTAAGGACAGCATAGTCGGTAGTCCCAGAACCGGGGCGTTCATAAGGTGCCCATCCCTGTTGTATAGCTTCGGTAGTGCCAGAACCGTGGACAGCATAGTCGGTAGTCCAAAACCGGGGCGTTCTTAAGGTGTCCATCCCTTGGACCCATACTTCGGTCCGGTACAAGCCCATTCATAAAGTAAAATACTTTATATGCTTCATCATTCATAAGACATGACATGCATCTTTATTCATAAAACATGGCATGCATCTTCATTCATAAACATGGCATGCATCTTCATTCATAAAACTTGGCATGCATCTTCATTCATAAGCATGGCATGCATCTTCATTCATAAAACGTGGCATGCATCTTCATTCATAAACATGGCATGAATCTTCATTCATAAAATATGGCATGCATCTTCATTCATAAACATCATTCCTATTCCTAGTGCTTGCATGATCATGGCATCTAAGGTAAGCATTGCATTATATTCATTGAACATGATATATTTACATAGACCATTCTCTTAATCCATGGAGCTTGCATGATCATGATACCTAAGGTAAGCATTGCATTATATTCATTGAACATGATATATTTACATAGACCATTCTCCTAATCCATGGAGCTTGCATGATCATGATACCTAAGGTAAGCATTGCATTTCATCCATAAGCATGGTATCTATCACAAGCATGCATAGGTAGAACTTCCATAAACATGCTACCTACTATCCAAGTGCATGGCATAGAACATAAGACATTCATGAATAACCCTATTAAGCATGACATCTAATCATAAATATACAAACATGAAATATGGTACTTAAGGTTAGGGTTATAAGTAACATCATTTCTACCACATGCTTGAACCTATATATATGTATACTTCATGATAAGCCATAAACCATCATTCTTCGAACCCTAACTCCTCCCATACCCTATTTATCTTGCTTGGCCGAAACTTATAAGGGGGAGTTCCATCATTCAAATGACATGTAAGGTAGCATAAAGAAAAGGAACAATCATACATTACCCACAAGGCCATAAGAAGCCATTAGGGCTCATAATTAGGATTCACCCTAACATTTAGCCCTATTTTTCTTGCTTGGCCGAAACATGCTTGGACCATGGGTGCATGAATAACTTCATAAAATTTCCAATTAATCATCTAACACCTTCCATACCATACCATAGGAGCCATTGGACCCCCTTACTTGAGGTAAGCCCTAACTTCTTGCCCTAGAACCCTTCTTGGCCGAAACCCTTAGGGTCACAAGACCTTGTGAAAATTCACATAAATCCCTTCAACCTCCCCTTGTATCATAAGGGTACACAAGGTACATAATTGAAAGGTTAAATCCAATCCTAGCCATGGAATCCTTATGATGGTCCCAAACCCTAAAGGGTCTTAGGGTACTCCAAAAATTTCCAAAAATTATATTTATTCTATAAACATCATGAGAACACATTAGAAAGCATGATCAAGATTTTTAACATCATCATGGACCCAAAAACCCCAGTGGCCGAAAGTCATAGGGTTAGGGTTCATGGCTCTTTTCTCTTTTTTTTCCCAACATAAAATCTCAAACAAGACTTTCATATCATGGTAAACTTCAAGGAGAGCTATTATACCACAGGTGAGGGAGTCTTACCTTAGATTATCTTGGTTTTAGACCTTAGATTTAGGAGAAGGATGAAGACCTTGTTGCTTTCTAGCCACCTCTAGCCCTTGTAACCTTGAACAAGAACCTTAGGTCTTGAAGATGGAGCCTTTGTGAAACTTTTACAAAGGGAATTGGGGCTTGTGGGTTTCGGCTAGGAGAGGGAGGTAGAAGGAGAGAAGGCTTGGTGGATGAGGAGAAGAGAAATCTTAATTGGTAAGTTACTACTCCTCTTCTTTATTCACCATGAAGTGGGCAAGTGAAGAGTCATAGTGTCTCTTCCTTTGTTGACTCTTCATTTCCCCTAAGCCTTAACCAAGATCCACTTCATTCTCTACTAGCACTCCCTTGCTAGGTGAATTGGTTAGTGCATGTATGGTTGTAGACTAGGTCCAAGGTTCAATCCTTGGTGCATGCACTTTATTTTTATTTTCTTTTTCCTTATTTTCAAAAATTCCCTAAAAGTCACCCATAATCATGCCAAAATTCCTAATTAAAATTCTTTTATATTTATATTAAATTCTACCTAATTAAAACCCTTTTTTGGAGCTCATATAAGGCCCATTAGTACATAGTTTCTCAATTTAAATGAGAAAATCATGGATTTCTAGGCTAAGTTCGTACTAATACCTCTAGGTTCCTCGAAAAATTATCTAGATATGATCAATATTTTAAGAAAAATATGAGAAAATTTCCCGGGTCGTTACACGGAGAACCCGACTTAAAGTTAAGAGTAAAAGAAAAATAATGATAATAAAATAAGTACAACTTTGTAACATGCAAACCAAATGTGAAAATCTCGACCCAATTGGAGAAGTAGTCAAGCAATACTAAAAGAAACTTCCTCTACTGAGGTCTGATCGGGAAAGGACTCACAATATCCATTCTCTACTGATTGAAGGGGCATGAGACAGTGGTGGCTCGAAGTAGTTCGGTCGGACGATGAGTGATATGTTGATGCTTTTAACATACTTCACACCCCGCCACAAATTTGGCAGTATCTACTTGCAGTGTGGGTCAAAATATCCAGCCAGAATAATCTTTCTTGCCATGGATCTTCCTCTAATATGGCTTCCACATATGCCTTCGTGAACCTCCCGCATGATGTAGTCGACCTCCCCTGGACCAATACACTTCAGTAAGGGTCGGGCAAAGACTCTTTTATACAAATGCTCTCCGACCAGCGTAAATCTGGTAGCCCTACGATGGAAAAGCCGAGCTCCCTTATCACCCGCCGACATAGCCCCACTGCGTAAGAACACCACATAGGGTTCTCTCCAGTCGGGTAATACAGTGTCATCAGCTTCCTCTTTGATCTGGGCCATGACTCCTTCCGGAGCGCTGGGCTCTTCCAACGTCCATAATGTAATGGAACTGGCTAATTTGGCTAGCTCATCTGCCTTGACATTATCAGCTCAGGCTATTTTCTATAGAACAACTATAGTGAAAGAAGACCTCAGTTGATCATATATGGTTACATACCTCTGTAGGCGCTCGTTCTTAACTTCGAACTCTCCTTTTAGCTGCTGAGCTACGAGCTGAGAATCCGAGTGTAAGATAAGTCAAACAGCTCCCACTTGCTTGGCAACTTGGAGCACCGCTAGGATCGCCTCATATTTGGCTTCATTATTGGTGGCTCGGATGTTGAGTTGGATAAATAGTTGTAGCACATCTCTTCTAGGAGAAATCATTAGAATTCTGACCCCACTATGCTTGTTGTTAGAGGAGCCATCAACATAAATTTTCCACATTTCATCAGCTTCAGGTCCTCAAACAGTCTCAAGCATAAAATCAACTAGAGCTTGAGCCTTGATAGCAGTACGGTGGTGGTACTCAATTCCATACTCGCTCAACTCAGCAGTCCACTAGATCTGTCGTCCCGAGGCCTCTAGATTTGTGAGGATGCGACCGAGTGGACTATTAGTGAGCACCATAATGGGATGCGCCAAAAAATACGGTCTTAGTCTTCGGACCATCAGTACTAAAGCATATGCTAGCTTCTCTAGGGTTTTATAACGAGTTTCTGCATCTTTCAGGAGGTGTCCGAAGAAATAGATAGGATACTGAGTAGTACCTCCTTCCCGAATAAGCGCAGAACCCACAGCTTGTTCAGCTGCGGACAGGTAGACAAACAACGTTTCTCCCTCCATCGACTTATATAGAATGGGGAGTTCGAGAGATATGCTTTTAACTATGTAAAAGTCTTCTTGCATTGATCATCCCATTCGAACTTGCCAGCTTTCCTCAGAATTTTGAAGAATGACAAAGTTCTGTCAGCAGATCTGGTGATGAACAGGGACAGAGCTGTAATTCTACCATTCAGCCGCTGTACGACTTTGAAGTTGCGAGGGGATGTCATATTGAGAATGACTTGCACTTTCTCCAAATTAGCTTCAATTCCTCTTTCGATCACCATGTACCCGACGAATCGACCACTCTTCACCCTAAACAAGCATTTAACGGGGTTTAGTTTCAGTCGGTTGACCCTTAAGGTGGCGAATGATTCCTCTAGGTCGGCTATCATATCCTTCCCCTTCTCGTCTTGACTAGGATATCAACTACATATACCTCAATATTCCTCCTAATCTGGTGGCGAAAAACTTTGTCCATCATTTGGTGATAGGTTGCCCCGGCATTGCGCAACCCAAATAGCATGACATTATAGTAATAAGTGTCATCTGCTGTTACAAAACTGACCTTCACTTGATCTTCCCGAGCAAGGGAAACTTGGTTGTATCCTTGATATGCGTCCAACATCGAAATAAATTGACATCAGGAAGTAGAATCTACCAGCTGATCAATGCGAGGCAAGAGGTAACAGTCTTTAGGATAGGCTTTATTTAAATCACAAAAATCAATACAGACCCGCCATTTACCCCTAGGCTTAGGGACTAGTACAACATTCGCCAGCCAGGTTGGGAACTAACTTCTTTGATATACCCGACCTTCAACAACTTTATGACCTCTTCCTTGATTATCTTATCTTGCTCTGGGGCAAAGTGTCTTCACCTCTGCTTCACTGGTCGGGCTCCCGAGGTGATATGAAACCGATGCGTGGCCAAGCCAGGGGAACTCCCTTGATTTCTTCAATAGCCCATGCAAACACATCCCGATGGTCCATCAAGCAGCTGATCAGCCGGCTTCGAAGTTCTGGCACAAGATCAATAGCAATTCTTGTGACTCCTCTATCTTGTTGACGATGAACTTGGACCTCTTTGCTTTCAACCTCCCTGCGTTCCTCTTTAGCACTTTCCTTTTCTCGGGGATTGGCCAAGTAGATTTGCAAGGCTTCATGTGTCCTAGGGTTCTTGCAGGCTTCTGTTCTAACCACCCTGCTGTAGCACTGCCGGGAAGCCAGTTGGTCCCCTTGACTTTGGCCACCCGCTCTCCGACCGGGAATTTGATCTTCTGGTGGTAGACTGAGACCACCGCCTGAAATAGACTGAGCGCCAGTCACCCCAAATGGCGTTGTAGGCTGACGAGGCATCCACGATCACAAAGGAAGTCCTCCTTTGTAAGATGTGTATACTGAAAGATATGAATTTCTTTATATGAACATCTTAATTTTTGAAAAGAGAATCACAACTACACTAGGTGCCTGTTTATATTAGTACATGTATGAAGTCCAATTACTTTGTATTGTGGATAATATGGTGTGTGGTGTCACACGGAAGATCATATTATCAGTTCCTTAGTATAAATATAGGCTCACAATCGAGATGGAATTAGACAACCCATCGGGATGGTTGTAGTGTAATTAGATGTAGTTGGTCTTGACCATAGAATTATACTAGTGTGCTTTGAGTACATTGAACAAGACCAAAACTCGAGGTTATCCAATTTGTATTGACTCGATAATTGGATAGGACCTCAGATTTTATTATGGAGTACGATCTCTTAATCCTGATATAATAACGAGCATATATTATAATTTATTATTTCTTTGATTTACCAATGGACGAGATCTATTCTGTTAGATCAATAGGCCCGGTAAGTTGAGAGATAATATGAATAATATGATGTGTCGTTGATTATTAACGGAATTCGTGTCCTGGTGAGCCGGGTTGATGATGCCCCCTTGATGAGCTCGAAAGGTTCATCATGCTAAACCCTGCAGGTGGATTTGATCCGACATGATGATAAGGTCGAGTGATACTAGTCAAGGACTCAGAGGTTAATTAATTTGAATTATCAGTAATTTAAATTAATTAACGGGCATTCGAGATCTTAAACACGGAGGGATGGACGACTCGTAATAAGTGAAGCCCATATGTAAATATGGGAGTTGGTGAGACAATTCAATGGGGATCCTTTAGTGGAATGGATCCTCATTAATGGACCGAGTTTGGATCCATTAGTAGGTCAAGATCCTCATGGTCCCTGTGGCATGGAACCAAGTTAATGGTTGATGATTAATCTAATAGATCACTAGAAATCCCTAGGCCTCTCCTTCTCTCCTCTCCTACTCCCTCTCTCTCCCCCTTGGTGTGCGGCGGCAATTTTGCATTGATAAATTTCTTCTCCATGCAAAGGCTCACGGTCTCCAATCAAAAAATTGCCTCGTGTCAATTCGTGGAGAAAAATTGCCTCACGGCAATTCTTGAGGTGAAGAGCAAGATTAATTGCTCGGGCACAACTTTCGCTTGGGAGCAGATTAATTAGTCTTGCGCAACCTTCTTTGGAGAAGAAAACTCACGCAAGTTTTCATTGAGCAGATCTCCTTGAGAAAGAAACTTACGTACGCGAGTTTTTTTTTTTGAGGATTCTTTGATCAGATTTCCTTGAGAAGGGAAACTTGCTCACGCATGTTTTCCTTGAGGAAGCAGAATTGATCAGATTTCCTTGAGAAAGGAAACTTGCGTACGCGGGTTTTTCTTGAGGAAGCAAGAAACTTACGCACGCATGTTTCTTTGATCAGATTTCCTTGAGAAGGAAAACTTGCTCCTTGAGGAAGCAGAATTGATCAGATTTCCTTGAGAAAGCACAAGTTTTCTTTGAGGAAGCTCACGCAAGGAAGGTTCGGTAGAGATCAGTTTTCTGTTGAGAAAACTTGCAACTTGGCAGTCCGTACAACTCGCAATTTTCAGGCTGAGAAGAAGTTGCGAACGGCTATGGTAAAGTTGCTCGCAACTTCGCTAAGGGAGCAAAGTTTAGGCGCCGGAGGTGGAGAGGAATAGTAGGGTTTTGTGTTTGGATTATTTTCCTTGCAGTGGCCGACGACATCCTTTTGGATAGGGATTGGTTGGCGCAAGAAGAATGGATCAGCTTGGTGACCACGGGTCTTGGTAGATCGTCACCCGCACGACGTCCAAGAGAGGAGCGTCATACGGTAGAACATCGTAAGGTAATGGGAGGTATAATTCTTCCTTTGGCTCTTTCGTTCTTAGATATGCCTTATTTATTTGCCTCGTCATTTTATATTTGTTATTTAATTATTTTAACTCCGAATCATAGTAAATAATTATTTAACTGGACCCCGACCATAAACACAAAAACCGGCGGTCAACTCATCGCCTTTTCTGCGGTCGAACAGTTAAGCAAATTACAAGGCCGATTTTGGTAATTGGCTAAGTTGTAATTTGGATCGACATTCGATACGGCACGAGACGGTCGATGGGAGATGGGTCTCCACTCGGATTAATTTTTAATCCGTAGACGTGGAGAGGTTTCTCGGATCGACCAAGTATTCGCTAAGGAAACCCGCCAAGCCATACCCAACATCCTTGTCCTCTGTAGCGTGTCGTCCCCCAACGACAGAGACAAGGAGATCTGTCCCATCGGCTGTACTCTGTATCCGGTGAAGCCGAAGAGCGAGGTAGCGACAGGATGCAACTCACCCTCGTCGACCTGCATATGGTCCAAAGCCGTCTTGTAAAGGATGTTGACATAACTACCTATATCCACAAAGATGCGTTTAACCTCGTAATTAACTATTCGGGCGAGGATTACTAGTGCATCTTCATGGGGGGCTTCCACATCCTTTAGATCATCAGGGTTGAAGGAAATGACAGGGCCCTAACGCTTTTCCTTCTCCGTCCTGATGGCACAATTTTCCAACCGGCGGGTATGGGCCTTCCTTGCCCGATGAGAGTTTCCTCCAGTCAGACCTCCTGAGATTTCACTCACATGGTCCGATGGAGGTCCGCGAGCTGGAGCCTTGTCCTTTTTGGGATCTCTTTCAGGGTAGATAGCCTTGCCCTATCTGTTGGTTTCGTTCGGTTAGGATTCCTCTCCATATCCCCGGATTAAAATTATATTGACTAGAAATAATCCGGATGGGAAGAAATCTTTCCGAACGACCTTTTCATCATCGTGCTATTCGATTGAGTGATTGCTTGAACAAACTTGTTGTTCAAGCAATCTAACTCCTTTTATCATTTAGCCGCGGAATAGATGATGATTGGATTGCTGGTTCTTGTGTTTATCATCGGGGTCCCTGATAAAATAAGAAAACAATTAAACTAGAACAAGAAAACAAGATTTATGTTAGGTTCTCTCGGCACAAAAATATAAAAAAACGCAGCGGAAACAAGAACCCTCGAGCGATCCATGCGAAAGAAAAACTCGTAGAAAGTTGATCTACATCTACTTCTAAAGAAAATATACCTTCGGAGCATGCCCTTTGCTTATCCCGATCGTCCAAGGTGCGCCGGATCTCATGCACGTTCTGTTGGGACCGGGTGCATGTTGACATGGATACGGGTTCGTAATTTTAAAATTTAATTACGTGCAGCGGAAGGTTTAGCATAAATAATTTCTCAAATTATTTTAATCACGTATCTAGCATGCAACCTTATGTTGTGGAGACATGATCATACATTTAAAATTTTGCAGAAACTAAACTAATTTACTTAATACCTCGCGTAACTCGTAGAAAGGGACGAGATCTAACCGTAGCTTCCCTTGGAAGCTCCGCCTCTATTCGCGTACACGCCGAGTTTTCTTCGGGATGACTTCGCAAAGCCACGAGTTTCGTGCCGACAAGAACTACTAGATTCTCCAAAGGCACGACAAGAATACCATGAGAGAGATGAAAAACTAACCACCAAACAAAGAACGGAATCAAGATTCCGGGAGGAAGGAAGGAGTCGCGCCCCGCTTCTTCTTCTTCTTCGGCCTCTTCTTGGTGGTGGAAGCTCACGGCAAAGGGGAGGGCTCTAGGTCCGGCGGCACTAGAAGAGGGAGAGGGAGAGAAGGAGAGGGAGAGAGGCTAGGCAAGAATCCTTGATCTCTTGAATTAATTTCCAAGCCTTGTCTTGGTACCTTTATATAGTAGCCTCTTAATCGCCAAGTCTCCTTTTAACGGAATAAATTTTTATAAGAAATTTATCTTATAAATTTTTCTATGAATTATTCCGTTATACCAAATTTTTATTATAACATTATTTATAATAAAAACAACCATGTCTCCCCTTTTATTATGGAAAGAAATTTCTTTATATAAATTTCTTTATCATGGTAAATCAATCCATTATTGATTTTATAAAATAAAATAAACCAATCCAAGGTTTATTTTAATTTCCATGAAAATAAATCTCTTATATAAATTTCTTTATATAAATTTCTTTATCCATAATTTCAAACCACGCGCGGTTTATTTTATAATTTGAACCAAACAATTTGGTTCTCCCTTTATTATTATGGCCGGCCAAACAAAGAGGGCGGGGACCCTCTTTGGCCGGCCAAACCAAGCCATGACCTCACGAATTAAACTCATTTAATTCGTCCAATAAGTCATCAAAAGACTTAGCCATTTTATGCTTCCGATGCGTCTCTGAAAAATTCAGATTCGACATATCTCTCTTGATCGAAAAATCCAATTTTCAACTCGTTTTAAATCCCTCGGATCACTCGTAGTGCGTGTGACTAAATAGGCTTTCGATTTATGTTGGCCGTCTATAATTAACCAATTATAGAACGATCATGAGTGGCACCTAGTAGTACATCATGATCCCCAATTAATCGAAAGATCAACGGTTGACCTCAGAAATAATTCTGAAACCCTTCAGCAGCTATAATGAGTCGTGCCCCATTCCCTTCACCATCTTATACCCACTTGGTTCAGGACACGGTCTATGTGTGTCAGTCTCCACTAGGCTGACTACGTCACACCTAGCCCAAGCAATGTCTTTCTCGTCCAACGGATTCTAATTACTCTCATGTTTCTGAGAGATTCATACTCGGAACATGTGATGCTCTGGCCAGAGGCTTTGAGTAACAATCCGACAATAGGCCTTGGGTATACATCTCCTCGCAAGGAGTGGTGAATCCTTTGTAGGCTGTTCAAACATCTTCGGGCACTTTGGCTTATACCCAATCATCCTGGGTCCACACCTCCTTGGAGATGCTTGCTTAAGATGTCAAAGTATAAGTTTTCATGACCAAGATGACTTGAACACCGCAAGTCAAAGGAACATCGCACTTAAGCTGTAGTAAGAACTTTCATTGACATATCTATATGTAGATTACCATATGAAGTTTTACAGCTAGTCACTCCAATGAACTAGTTCCCTTAACTAGCATTCATGTTTATCTCCGGACATCCCAATGTCACCAGCCAGTGAGAATCAGCTGATTAGAGAATAACCCATACTAGTCTCAACAGAATTGATAGTGTCCGTATCTGTCAATTCATCGACTAGGGACAATTTCAATACTTCACAATTGCACATGTAGAGATAATCACTAGTTGTGAATTCATCACAAATTCTCTCGTGCTGTGAATTATATTGCGGGCATTCAGTAAATGAGTTTAAGATCTCAATCAAATACATGAACATGTATACTCAAATAGTGAATATTCATTTATTAAAGTAAATGATTACAATCATAAGGTGATTGCCTTAGGACACTTCTCTCATATTACTAACAAACTCCCACTTGGCCTAATGTCAATCGCTACGGTATCCAATACCATAGGCTCTAACATGACCCTCAAACTTGCTTTGAGGCGAGGCCTTAGTTAAAGGATCCGCTAAATTTCTTTCGGTGGGAATTTTCTCAATTTGAATATCATTCCTACTTATAATCTCTCTGATCAGATGATAGCGGCGAAGTACGTGTTTGGATCGCTGATGAGACCTTGGTTCCTTTGCTTGTGCAATAGCTCCATTGTTGTCGCAGTAAACCGGTGTTGCTTCATCAATGGTTAGAACCACTCCAAGTTCTGAGACAAACTTCTTGATCCAGACAGCTTCCATTGCTGCTTCCGAAGCCGCAATATATTCCGCTTCCGTGGTAGAGTCCTCTACAGTGTCTTGCTTGGAACTCTTCCAACTTATTGCGCCTTCATTCAAAGTAAATACGTATCCAGACTGAGATTTGGAGTAATCCTTATCTGTCTGGAAACTGGCATCTGTATACCCACGTATTACCATATCTCCTTCTCCATATATTAGGGACACATCCTTAGTTCTTCTTAAGTACTTAAGGATTGTCTTGACAGCCGCCCAATGATCCATTCCTGGATCAGACTGGTATCTGCTTGTGACGCTCAGAACATATGATACATCGGGCCTAGTACATATGTTAAATCCGACACATTTATTCCATTCTGGAAAATTTTTTGGAAAGTTCCTAGAATGTTCTGGGCTCTTGGACGAAATTTAAGGAGTTAAATGTAATAAAACAAATAGTTACAAGGACTAAAATGTAAGTAAGTTTAAAACTAGGGGTGATTTTGCAATTAGAAGGAAGTTGGTTGGACCAAACTACAAAATGGCCACCTTAAGAGCCGATTAGGGCACGCTGTTTCGGCCATTCGATTCCTCCACAGCCGAACTCGACGCGCCGCACACCTTCCTCGGCCGATCGAAGCCGCCACCACCACGAACACTGCCTGATCCACCACTCCGGCGAGTCACAGCCTTGGAGTCGGGCGGGCGACTGGGTTCCGACTTCCTCGACTTCCAAATCACCTCGCGAGTGGGAGATAGGGGTTCGCCATAGGCGTTTTGGGGCACAGCCGTGGTCAAGTCGGCCGACGACATACTCGCGCGGTCGGAGCCCCACCGGAGGTGAGCTAGGGTTCACTTAGCTAGGAACTCGAGAGCTGATTCATCGCCGATCAATGGTTGGTCTTCGTTCAAGGGAGCGACGCCGGTAGCAACGTGGGTAAGGTTTCCTCTAGCTAACACGATCATGTATACAATAATTAGAGTTGAGGTTGAGTATGAATCGAATTCTTGTGTGTGGTGGCAGAACCAATTCGATCTTGGAATTGGGTTGCTATTCTCCACCTTGGTGGCGAATTTCGAATATAGGATAGAAGAAATCGTTGGCCACCATTCAGGTAAGAGATTTAGATGATTGGATCAATAGAACCTATTTGTTCTTGTTGTTGTTCTATAATTTTGATTTGGAATTCGATTTGGATCTTGTAGCATTTCTTCCTTCTTGGATCTGGCTACTGTTGGCTTTGGATCGCTTGAGATTTGAGGTAAGGAGTTGTTTGTAGGTGTTATAACTTCACATGTTGCTTCTGTTAGAAATTTTGTTCTGGGATGGAGTTGGTTTTAGCTAGCTCTGTGGTACTGTGGGGTTCTGCCGTGAGTTTATGAATGAAGATGAATTTTGTTTGTGACCAGTTGATCTTGCTAGGAATTAGTTGGTGGTTGCTCAGCTCCTTATTGTAGTGATCCTGGTGTTTGAAGCTGGGATTTGAGCTATTGTGTGTGAGGTAAGCTTAATTCTGTAGTGATTGTTGAATTAAGTGTTCTCTTGGATTTACTCTGATTACACCATATTGTGAGTTGGATTAGTTGTAGATCCTGGATAAATTCTAAAGTTTCCCTTTATTACTTACCGTGTGCTTGAATGGGATTAAACCTAACCCGATTGGTGCGGTTCATCTATTTGATCGGTTGGATCTGCTTGGAACTAGTTTTGTTAACTTAGTGTTGGGATTGTGTGAAGATTGGTATCAGTTTAGGTAATTTGGTACTGGGTTTTGTGGTGTTTGTCACACGTACCTTGAAGTATTGGGTGATTGGGTTAAGATTGGGTTTAGTATGAAACATAACCCCAATAATCTACGTGTGGCGGATTCGAATTTAGGATTGGACCTAATGTAATTACGCGGAGTAATTACAAATCTTTCATTTAATTAGAAGTAATTAAATGGAAGAGGGAAGGGTAGGGGTAACCCTAACACGGTTTAGGGATTAATTAGCTGATTATTATTGGTGTATAATAGCTAATTAAATACATCCTTGATACAGGGGCTTGATTTGGGATTATTGTTGCGGATTATTCTGACGGGTGGTTCTTTCTGCCTGGATACGGATTTCTACTCTTAGAGGCGGGTACCCTTTGACTTATCTCTTTTGATATTGTCATGTGATTATGCATAGACTGTTATAGATAGCAGTAAGATTATACGCTATCCCTGTTTATTATGCCTGTTCTGGATACTTGTTGTTCATCTCTGAGTTATTGTGCCTGTTCTGGATACATGTAGTTTATCCCTGAGTTATTATGCTGTTTGTTCCATACAGTCTCGGATATTGTCATATCGATATATATGCTTAGAGATAGTGGTGTATCTCCTGCCTTTGACCTTGAGGGATTGGTAGTTTTCCGGTCAGTATACCTTGTAAGTTACCTGTATTTCCTGTTATAGGATTTCAGACTGAGACTTAGTATACTGAGGACTTGGGAGGGAGGTATGTGTATCTATCATACACCATCTCTGCATTATTGCATGCTGACCCATGCGGACGTTGTGGACGATGTCCTGACTGGGTACAGGTTGTCACAGCTCCACCCACGCGGACATTATGGACAATCCTGACTGGGACTAGGGGGTGACACATGTCATTGCATCAGGGTGCTTTATATGTTTGGGGCATGCACCATCCTTGCATTGTTGCATGCTGACCCACGCGGACGTTGTGGACTATGTCCTGACTGGGTACAGTTTGTCACAGCTCTACCCACGCGGACGTCGTGGATGATATCCTGACTGGGACTAGGGGTGACACATGTCATTGCACCATGTGCATATTTTGCATTGTGCATTGTTTGCTGCACTTATTTGCTGCACTTGTTTGACATCGCATATTCTGGAGACTTGCTAACTGAGCTTATATGTCTATTGATTTTCCTCTGGTATTTCTTACCCTCTATACAGGTTAGATGGATTCAGGTATATATCTACTTCGGTATGTTCAGTACTAGTTTTTCCCTACTGTTGTTGTGAGACTGTAGTAGCTGAACTCTTATTGTTGGTATAACCTTCTATGCATATCTGTTTGGGTATTCGTTGAGCTATGGACTCACCCCGTTGCCATATATGTTTATTTCAGGTTGATGTCTGCGAGGAGATCCCTAGTCGCCAGTCCCCAGCTCCAGAGGAGCTCTGTTTAGTTTTACCTTACTTTGTTTCGGTTATGGACCCTGTAGTATTTACTATGCTTCCGCTATTTTGATTTGAACCGGTGTGCACGTTTTATTTGATGGTATTGTACTTTTGAGTCCTATGTTGGACTTCGATTGGTTTTGGTTTTGTTCCTGCCCCCTGGCAGCTCAGGTGAGTTCGGATTTGGTTTTTCGATAGTTATAATCATATAACTGTTGTTTCTGCTTATATCTGAGGCCTGTGGCCCTTTAAACTGCGTGGTTGTGCAAATATATATTGCGTGGATTGTTATATAGATTGTATGTATGTGTAAATTGTCCGCCGGACAGGGGAGGTGCTGTCCGATTTTATATTGGATCAGCGGCTCCTGGGTCTCGGGGCGTGACAACATAACATAGCATACATGATAGATCCTATCGCAGATGCAAAGGAATCTTATTCATGCAAATCCTCTCGTCTTCTGTGCGCGGACACATAGACTTTGAAAGGTTGATCTCATGCCTGATGGGAAGGTAACCTTTCTTGGATTCCGACATGCTAAACCTTTTTAGCACTCGGTCTATATATGAAGACTGCGAAAGACCAAGTAACCGTTTTGATCTGTCTCTATAGATTCTAATCCCAAGGATATAGGTTGCTTCTCCCAGGTCTTTCATGGAGAAGGTTTTGGACAACCAAATTTTATCCGACTGTAAGACTGATATATCATTTCCTATAAGTAATATGTCATCGACATATAACACTAGGAATACGACTGCACTCCCAATAACCTTCTTGTACACACAAGGTTCGTCAGGATTTTGTGAGAAATCAAACTCTTTGATTGTCTCATCAAAACGGATGTTCCAGCTCCTGGATGCTTGCTTCAGTCCATATATGGATCGCCGAAGCTCGCATATTTTGGTTTTGTCAACCGATGTGAAACCTTCAGGTTGTATCATGTATACATCCTCAAGCAGGTTTCCATTAGGAAAAGTTATT
>JAGFNQ010000542.1:232971-251648 GCA_024364735.1 Boesenbergia rotunda | reverse complement strand
AACATATGATACATCGGGCCTAGTACATATGTTAATCCGACACATTTATTCCATTCTGGAAAATTTTTGGAAAGTTCCTAGAATGTCTGGGCTCTTGGACGAAATTTAAGGAGTTAAATGTAATAAAACAAATAGTTACAAGGACTAAAATGTAAGTAAGTTTAAAACTAGGGTGATTTTGCAATTAGAAGGAAGTTGGTTGGACCAAACTACAAAATGGCCACCTTAAGAGCCGATTAGGGCACGCTGTTTCGGCCATTCGATTCCTCCACAGCCGAACTCGACGCGCCGCACACCTTCCTCGGCCGATCGAAGCCGCCACCACCACGAACACTGCCTGATCCACCACTCCGGCGAGTCACAGCCTTGGAGTCGGGCGGGCGACTGGGGTTCCGACTTCCTCGACTTCCAAATCACCTCGCGGAGTGGGAGATAGGGGTCGCCATAGGCGTTTTTGGGGCACAGCCGTGGTCAAGTCGGCCGACGACATACTCGCGCGGTCGGAGCCCCACCGGAGGTGAGCTAGGGTTCACTTAGCTAGGAACTCGAGAGCTGATTCATCGCCGATCAATGGTTGGTCTTCGTTCAAGGGAGCGACGCCGGTAGCAACGTGGGTAAGGTTTCCTCTAGCTAACACGATCATGTATACAATAATTAGAGTTGAGGTTGAGTATGAATCGAATTCTTGTGTGTGGTGGCAGAACCAATTCGATCTTGGAATTGGGTTGCTATTCTCCACCTTGGTGGCGAATTTCGAATATAGGATAGAAGAAATCGTTGGCCACCATTCAGGTAAGAGATTTAGATGATTGGATCAATAGAACCTATTTGTTCTTGTTGTTGTTCTATAATTTTGATTTGGAATTCGATTTGGATCTTGTAGCATTTCTTCCTTCTTGGATCTGGCTACTGTTGGCTTTGGATCGCTTGAGATTTGAGGTAAGGAGTTGTTTGTAGGTGTTATAACTTCACATGTTGCTTCTGTTAGAAATTTTGTTCTGGGATGGAGTTGGTTTTAGCTAGCTCTGTGGTACTGTGGGGTTCTGCCGTGAGTTTATGAATGAAGATGAATTTTGTTTGTGACCAGTTGATCTTGCTAGGAATTAGTTGGTGGTTGCTCAGCTCCTTATTGTAGTGATCCTGGTGTTTGAAGCTGGGATTTGAGCTATTGTGTGTGAGGTAAGCTTAATTCTGTAGTGATTGTTGAATTAAGTGTTCTCTTGGATTACTCTGATTACACCATATTGTGAGTTGGATTAGTTGTAGATCCTGGATAAATTCTAAAGTTTCCCTTTATTACTTACCGTGTGCTTGAATGGGATTAAACCTAACCCGATTGGTGCGGTTCATCTATTTGATCGGTTGGATCTGCTTGGAACTAGTTTGTTAACTTAGTGTTGGGATTGTGTGAAGATTGGTATCAGTTTAGGTAATTTGGTACTGGGTTTTGTGGTGTTTGTCACACGTACCTTGAAGTATTGGGTGATTGGGTTAAGATTGGGTTTAGTATGAAACATAACCCCAATAATCTACGTGTGGCGGATTCGAATTTAGGATTGGACCTAATGTAATTACGCGGAGTAATTACAAACCTTTCATTTAATTAGAAGTAATTAAATGGAAGAGGGAAGGGTAGGGGTAACCCTAACACGGTTTAGGGATTAATTAGCTGATTATTATTGGTGTATAATAGCTAATTAAATACATCCTTGATACAGGGGCTTGATTTGGGATTATTGTTGCGGATTATTCTGACGGGTGGTTCTTTCTGCCTGGATACGGATTTCTACTCTTAGAGGCGGGTACCCTTTGACTTATCTCTTTTGATATTGTCATGTGATTATGCATAGACTGTTATAGATAGCAGTAAGATTATACGCTATCCCTGTTTATTATGCCTGTTCTGGATACTTGTTGTTCATCTCTGAGTTATTGTGCCTGTTCTGGATACATGTAGTTTATCCCTGAGTTATTATGCTGTTTGTTCCATACAGTCTCGGATATTGTCATATCGATATATATGCTTAGAGATAGTGGTGTATCTCCTGCCTTTGACCTTGAGGGATTGGTAGTTTTCCGGTCAGTATACCTTGTAAGTTACCTGTATTTCCTGTTATAGGATTTCAGACTGAGACTTAGTATACTGAGGACTTGGGAGGGAGGTATGTGTATCTATCATACACCATCTCTGCATTATTGCATGCTGACCCATGCGGACGTTGTGGACGATGTCCTGACTGGGTACAGGTTGTCACAGCTCCACCCACGCGGACATTATGGACAATCCTGACTGGGACTAGGGGGTGACACATGTCATTGCATCAGGGTGCTTTATATGTTTGGGGCATGCACCATCCTTGCATTGTTGCATGCTGACCCACGCGGACGTTGTGGACTATGTCCTGACTGGGTACAGTTTGTCACAGCTCTACCCACGCGGACGTCGTGGATGATATCCTGACTGGGACTAGGGGTGACACATGTCATTGCACCATGTGCATATTTTGCATTGTGCATTGTTTGCTGCACTTATTTGCTGCACTTGTTTGACATCGCATATTCTGGAGACTTGCTAACTGAGCTTATATGTCTATTGATTTCCTCTGGTATTTCTTACCCTCTATACAGGTTAGATGGATTCAGGTATATATCTACTTCGGTATGTTCAGTACTAGTTTTTCCCTACTGTTGTTGTGAGACTGTAGTAGCTGAACTCTTATTGTTGGTATAACCTTCTATGCATATCTGTTTGGGGTATTCGTTGAGCTATGGACTCACCCCGTTGCCATATATGTTTATTTCAGGTTGATGTCTGCGAGGAGATCCCTAGTCGCCAGTCCCCAGCTCCAGAGGAGCTCTGTTTAGTTTTACCTTACTTTGTTCGGTTATGGACCCTGTAGTATTTACTATGCTTCCGCTATTTTGATTTGAACCGGTGTGCACGTTTTATTTGATGGTATTGTACTTTTGAGTCCTATGTTGGACTTCGATTGGTTTTGGTTTTGTTCCTGCCCCCTGGCAGCTCAGGTGAGTTCGGATTTGGTTTTTCGATAGTTATAATCATATAACTGTTGTTTCTGCTTATATCTGAGGCCTGTGGCCCTTTAAACTGCGTGGTTGTGCAAATATATATTGCGTGGATTGTTATATAGATTGTATGTATGTGTAAATTGTCCGCCGGACAGGGGAGGTGCTGTCCGATTTTATATTGGATCAGCGGCTCCTGGGGTCTCGGGGCGTGACAACATAACATAGCATACATGATAGATCCTATCGCAGATGCAAAGGAATCTTATTCATGCAAATCCTCTCGTCTTCTGTGCGCGGACACATAGACTTTGAAAGGTTGATCTCATGCCTGATGGGAAGGTAACCTTTCTTGGATTCCGACATGCTAAACCTTTTTAGCACTCGGTCTATATATGAAGACTGCGAAAGACCAAGTAACCGTTTTGATCTGTCTCTATAGATTCTAATCCCAAGGATATAGGTTGCTTCTCCCAGGTCTTTCATGGAGAAGGTTTTGGACAACCAAATTTTATCCGACTGTAAGACTGATATATCATTTCCTATAAGTAATATGTCATCGACATATAACACTAGGAATACGACTGCACTCCCAATAACCTTCTTGTACACACAAGGTTCGTCAGGATTTTGTGAGAAATCAAACTCTTTGATTGTCTCATCAAAACGGATGTTCCAGCTCCTGGATGCTTGCTTCAGTCCATATATGGATCGCCGAAGCTCGCATATTTTGGTTTTGTCAACCGATGTGAAACCTTCAGGTTGTATCATGTATACATCCTCAAGCAGGTTTCCATTAGGAAAAGTTATTTTCACATCCATTTGCCATATCTCATAATCATAATGAGCTGCTATGGCTAGGAGCATCCGAATGGATTTAAGCATAGCTACTGGCGAATAGGTTTCGTCATAATCAATTCCTTGTTTCTGACGATATCCTTTTGCCACTAATCTAGCCTTAAAGGTAACAACATTACCTTCCATGTTGGTTTTCTTCTTGAAAACCCACTTGCACCCTATGGGCTTAATCCCTTCAGGTGGGTTGACCAAGTCCCATACATGGTTTTCGTACATGGAATCCATTTCCGACTTCATGGCTTCAAGCCATTTGTCCCTTTCTGAACTTTTCAAAACATCTTCATAACTGATAGGTTCGTTATCGCTTATGAGTAACATGTCGTTCGATTCACTTATGAGAAATCCGTATCTCTCTGGAATATTGCGTGTCCTATCAGACCTACGAAGAGGTGGTATTGTTTTAGGTTCAACTGATAGCTCATCATTATGAGTTATTGGTTGTGGGTCTAGACTAGGTGTCTCTGTAATGTCTATCGGAGTTTCTTGAACTTCATCAAGTTCAATGCCACTCCCACTGTTTTCTTTTAAAAGAAATTCTTTTTCTAGAAATACAGCATGCCTTGAAACAAACACCTTTTGTTCTAAGGGATGATAGAATTGGTAACCCTTCGTTTCCTTAGGGTATCCAATAAATAGACATTTATATGACTTAGCATCCAATTTGTCCGATACAATCCGCTTCACATAAGCAGGACAACCCCATATTTTAAGGTGAGTTAAGTGAGGTTTCTTACTATTCCACGTCTCATATGGAGTAGTAGAGACTACCTTGGTCGGGACTCTGTTTAGCAAGTAAACAACTGTCTTAAGTGCATAGCCCCAAAAGGATTTTAAAAGAGTTGCATGGTTCATCATAGATCTAACCATGTCCATCAAGGTTCGGTTATGCCTCTCAGATACACCATTATGCTATGGTGTATATGACACAGTCCATTGAGACAATATCCCATTGTCCCTAAGATAATCTTGAAACTCTTGACTTAAGTATTCACCACCCCGATCGGATCGAAGTATCTTAATACTTTTGCCAAGCTGTTTCTCTACTTCGTTTCTGAACTCTTTGAATTTCTCAAAAGCTTTAGATTTGTGTTTCATCAAGAACACATACCCGAATCGTGAGTGATCATCGATAAAGGTAATGAAGTAGCTATAGTCCTCCTTGTGCAAGAGTTGACATTGGTCCACATACATCAGTATGTATTAGACCAAGCAATTCTCCCACTGGATTACCTTTTCCGGAAAAGGGTAATTTGGCCATCTTGCCTTTTAAGCATGATTCGCATGTATTAAATGAACCGGGTTCAAATGATTCCAGAATTCCACATCAGTGTAATTTGGTCATGCGTTTCTTACTTACATGGCCAAGACGACAATGCCATGTATAGGAGTCTATTCGATTATCTATTCGAGCACGTTTGTTGCTAACTTCGATATTGAAAACGTCACCGGATAAATCTTACGTGTAGATACCATTGCACAAAGTTCCGGTCCCATAAAGAACACCATTTAAAGTTATGTAATAACAATTGTTACTAAAAGTTAAATGATAACCCTTTTCATTCAAACATGAAATAGATACAATGTTCTTTATTAACGAAGGAACAAAATAACAATTATCCAATTCTAAGATAAGTCCAGCAGGGAGCTTTAGCAAATATGTTCCGATGGAAACAGCAGCAATCTTTGCTCCATTTCCAACTCGCAAATTCGCTTCTCCCTTGACGAGTCTTCTTCTATTCCTTAGCCCCTTTATGTCATTACATATATGTGAGCTACACCCAGTATCCAGGACCCAGGTGTACGAGGAAATAGAGTGACATTCAATAACGAAGATACCTGAAGAGGATGGGGCATCAGATGCCTTCCTCTTCAAGGACTCAAGATAAACCTTGCAGTTTCTTCACCAGTGGCCCTCCTTGCCACAGTGATGGCAAGTGCCTTTTGGTGCCCTTTTAGTCTTTTTGTCCTTTTCTTCCTTCCCTTATTTTATTCTTTGGGCTTCCTCGTAGAACCTTTCTTTGAGGAACCAACTAACAGTATCGTCTTCTGATCCTGCTTTACAGAAGGCTCTACAGTCTTCAGCAGGTTGAGCAACTCAGGAAACTGGTCTGGAGTTGCATCTTCAGGAGGACGGTTGGGAAGTTGTTCTTTAAGGACATAAGCAAACTTTTCTGCCTTGAGGACTATCCTCAGGTTTCTAAGCCAGTCCATGAAGTTTGGCCCAGTCAGCTTATTGGTGTCCAAAATGGAACGCAAATTTAGAGAAGACATGATCGAGTGATTATCCTAGAAATACAAATTGAGCTTATGTGAGAAGAATGATGCATCAACATGCATTAATTAAATCCTATTTATTTTTCGAATTGAATAACCCTTTTTATCAATTCAGGAGATCGTAGGAACATCTCCAAATAGGTTGATATCCAACCATAGATAAGAACAACCATGGCTGTGGCCATCAAGTTATTCTTAGCTATGAAGGTAGGTAATTATACCGATTACATATTACATATATGTAACTATCACTTTATGCTATCAACTAATTGAATGTTTGCATAAATCACTGAGTTGTTAACTCATTAACAAGTATGCAACAATATACATAGCATCCAACTGCACCTCTCTTTACATCGACCTTGGCTGTGGCACAACAAATCGATGCTCCAAGCTTAAGGCTGACCCATTAATCAAGAAATAGTTTTAATATGGTTGGAGCTCATTCAACCGTTTAGTCAGGCTTGGATGTGTCCAACAATCAAAACTAAGGATTGACATCTGACTCCAACTATATTTATCATAAACTAATTCCATGGTTTGAACATGTTGAGGTTCAAGCCGGGCATGGATGTGTCCATCAACCTAAACGAGAAACAAAACTCCGGTTCTAATCATATTAATGGAAGGTGTTGGCCTTAATATTTTGTAAGAGGTTTTGGGTCTCATCCTTTGTTTTCTAAGCACATTCATGACATATAATTATGTCATGTACTAACGATTTCCTTAATAAAGTATGTATGTGACTTAATTTATCAAGTCTCATTAATTGAATTAGGAACCGGATTTCCTAATTCTAATTTCATACTTTATTCAAGGAATTGTTTTGGGAAACAATTTCCTAAATTGTCATAATCAATTTCGGAAATAATATGTTTAAGACTTTGATTTCTCTAAATCAAATCTTATTAATTTAAGAGACAGATTCCCTTAATTCAACCACATATTATTTTCATGAAAATCTTATTTAAGAAAACTCTACAGGAAATCATTTTCCTAATTAATTTTGGAGACAATAATATGTAAGAGCATCACCTCTTAAATCAAATAAGGAAATTATCGTTTGAGAATCACCTCAAAATTTCCAAGATTTGATTACATATTTTATTTATGAATTTATTAATTACAACAAAATATTTTCTTTGGGTAGCTCCCCGAGGCTCAGATACCCATAAAAAAGGAATTTGTTGTAAATCTAATTTGGTCCGCTCCCCGAGGCGTAACCAAATTAAACATGACAATTTTATTCAAAATTAGGAAATTAAATTACAACAACTAACTTTAAATTGGATGGCTCCCGGAGGCTCAATCCAAAATAAAGAATTTTGTTGATAATTTAAAACCAATTCGAATTTAATTGTCAATTAATGATCCATAAATTTGTCTAGACTTTCTTTGAAAAAAAGTGCCTAAAATTGCGAGATTTCATAATAGGTTTTCAGAATAATTCCATAAATTTCTTTATCATGGTAAATCAATCCATTATTGATTTTATAAAATAAAATAAACCAATCAAAGGTTTATTTTAATTTCCATGAAAATAAATCTCTTTATATAAATTTCTTTATATAAATTTATTTATCCATAATTTCAAACCACGCGCGGTTTATTTTATAATTTGAACCAAACAATTTGGTTCTCCCTTTTTTATTGTGGTCGGCCAAACAAAGAGGGCGGGGACCCTCTTTGGCCGGCCAAACCAAGCCATGACCTCACGAATTAAACTCATTTAATTCGTCCAATAAGTCTTCAAAAGACTTAGCCATTTTATGCTTCCGATGCGTCTCTGAAAAATTCAGATTCGACATATCTCTCTTGATCGGAAAATCCAATTTTCAACTCGTTTTAAATCCCTCGGATCACTCGTAGTGCGTGTGACTAAATAGGCTTTCGATTTATGTTGGCCGTCTATAATTAACCAATTATAGAACGATCATGAGTGGCACCTAGTAGTACATCATGATCCCCAATTAATCGAAAGATCAACAGTTGACCTCAGAAATAATTCTGAAACCCTTCAGCAGCTATAATGAGTCATGCCCCATTCCTTTCACCATCTTATACCCACTTGGTTCAGGACACGGTCTATGTGTGTCAGTCCCCACTAGGCTGACTACGTCACACCTAGCCCAAGCAATGTCTTTCTCGTCTAACGGATTCTAATTACTCTCATGTTTCTGAGAGATTCATACTCGGAACATGTGATGCTCTGGCCAGAGGCTTTGAGTAATAATCCGACGATAGGCCTTGGGTATACATCTCCTCGCAAGGAGTGGTGAATCCTTTGTAGGCTGTTCAAACATCTTCGGGCACTTTGGCTTATACCCAATCATCCTGGGTCCACACCTCCTTGGAGATGCTTGCTTAAGATGTCAAAGTATATGTTTTCATGACCAAGATGACTTGAACACCGCAAGTCAAAGGAACATCGCACTTAAGCTGTAGTAAGAACTTTCATTGACATATCTATATGTAGATTACCATATGAAGTTTTACAGCTAGTCACTCCAATGAACTAGTTCCCTTAACTAGCATTCATGTTTATCTCCGGACATCCCAATGTCACCAGCCAGTGAGAATCAGCTGATTAGAGAATAACCCATGCTAGTCTCAACAAAATTGATAATGTCCGTATCTGTCAATTCATCGACTAGGGACAATTTCAATACTTCACAATTGCACATGTAGAGATAATCACTAGTTGTGAATTCATCACAAATTCTCTCATGCTGTGAATTGTATTGCGGACATTCAGTAAATGAGTTTAAGATCTCAATCAAATACATGAACATGTATACTCAAATAGTGAATATTCATTTATTAAATTAAATGATTACAATTATAAGGCGATTTCCTTAGGACACTTCTCTCATATTACTAACACGTTCAAGTGTCTGTGCCTCTATTCGTATCCACACGATTACAATCTCTCAACTTCGGGAGAACTACCTTAGTTGTGCTATCAACTTGAGGTAGCTCGCAGAACACCAAGAACCCTACAGTAGGGTTTCGACCAAAGGAGGAAGATGAGGGAGGGAAGAAGAAAGGGAAGAAGGAGAGGAAGAAGACCCCATCCAAAGTCACAAGGTCCTCATTTATACTCATCCCATGAATATGAAGAGGTTTGTGTCTCTTTGGCTTCCTTCATTAATACCAATAAAGAGCACATCTTTTTATGTGGCTCTTTATCATTTTCCATGCAAGAAAAGAATCTTTTCTTTTCCCTTCATTAAACACTTTAATGAATTTCCCTTTAATCCCAACCGGGCCTCTCGAGCTTCCGACCGATCTCCCGACCAAGTCTGCCGAGTGTCGAGCTCCCGACCCAGTCTGTCGAGCTCCGACCCTGTCTGTCGAGTGCCGACCCAGTTTGCCGAGCTCTAACCCAGTCTGCCGAGCTCCGACCCAGTCTACCGAGTGCCGACCCAGTTTGACGAGTGCCGACCCAGTCTGCCGAGTGCCGACCTAGTATGCCTTCCCGAGTTCCCAACTCGGGCTCGGACTTCCCGAGTTCCCAACTCGGGCTCTCACTCAGATTTCCCGAAGCATCATGTCCTTAGTGTGTGACCCAATAGGCTCTTGTGACGTTGGCAATGCGCCTAAACATTTTAGACACATAAACAATGAGCGGCATCTAGCAATACATCATTGCTACCCAAGTGACAAGAAAAGTCGAGATCTGACTAAACCTCCGTGACTATGATAATGTATGACCTTGCCCTTCTATCCTTGATATCTAGATTAACCAATGAGGTATAGACCGTGTCATCCTTAATCAATCATGTGTTTCTTGATTCCCGAGTAGACTCACTCAAACAAATGAGCTCAATATCTCATATTGACTCATTTGAACATGATCATGCATTTCAGTAGTCCTACTCGATTAAGGGGCCCACAGATATCACTCCCGTCATATGGGAGGGATAGATCCTATCTAGATCACTCACATCCCTCCGCATAATTCATTACATACCCAGTGATCGCCTTTATAGTCCACCCTGTTACAGGTGACGTTTGACGATATCAAAGTACATAACTCCTTATGTAGGGAACCGTAGTGATTTCAAGTCTAAGGACTATTCATACTAATAGTCACATGAGAAAGTTTATGACACTCATATGACAATCTATGAAACTTTTTCATGGTGGGTCAATTCAGTACACATTCTCCAATGTATACCCATGTGTCAACTTGATATCACATATCCATGACTTATGAACTCAAGTCATCAGTTGACCTACATGCTAGTCTCCATGCATTAATATTGTCCTTAAATATTAATACTTGACTGGGAATAGTTTAGAGTAATGTTCTCTACATCATCTCATTATCGATTCTACCAATCGATATAATATAGATAAGAACCTACTACCCAAGGACATTATTATACTTAGTTATTTGGCACAAATACAAAGTAAGTATAATAACCATGTCTTTATTAATGATAGAATATGATACAAAATGTCCCTAGTCAATCATCACATAATTTGCTCTAGGGCTCTTACTAACAATTTATACCTCTTGTTTTACCTTTTGATTCTCTATCGTATTCCTATCCTCTTCTTGGACATCGTGTGAGTGACGGTCTTCCAAGAAACCAAGCCACCAAAAGCTTCCTCCTTCTTCACCTTGCTTGCGCCGACCACAAAAGGTGAGGATCTCGTTGCGCCATCGGCCACTCCTTTCTCTTCTTGTTGCCGCCTGCCAAAAGAGAAGAAGAGATCTTCTCCTTTGCTTGCCCTAGCTGCACGCCCAAGGAGGGAGAAGAGAAGAAGAAGAAGAAGAAGAAGAAGAGGAGGAAGAGAGAAAGAATTCTTTCCTTCCACCAAACCCTAGCCGCCGACCACCTCCCTTTCTCCTTCCTTGTGTTGGTGCCAGAAGCACAAAGATCGAGCCTGGTTTTGATAATGGCAAAGAGTTCAAAGTTAAGTATGTGTTGTTGTCTAATGAATCTACCAAGTGTGTAGGAAAGTCCTAGTTCACCTAGGCACGAAGTCTTGACCTACAGGCTTGACCAAGAAGTCCTAGTCGTGGACTGGGCAATGAAGTCCTGATCCGGAAGATTAGGCAGAAGTCTTAACCAAGCGAGAGTTGCGGACAGAAGTAGAGGCGGGTCGAGGAACGGACGTCTCGAGATCCGGCAGTCTCGGAGGTCGAGCAAAAGTCCAACCGGAGGAGTTGGTTGGCAAAAGGTAACTTCTCCTGAGAGGAATAGGTGAGGATGCGTTTTCCGGAAGAGGGAACAGTAGGCGTGGGTTCGACCTAGGGTTTCATTTTAAAATCCAAAGTCAGAACCAAAACAGCTCCGATTGTGATTTATTTCAATTATTCATATTATATATTGTTTTTGGACTAACCCTTTTGGATCGTAGTGAGATTTGGATAGGGACCCTCTCCGAATCTTTGCACCGGGCATGCTACACCTCTTCGATGTTGACTTGCTTGACCGACCACCCCAATAAGTCATCGAAGTTGGCCGACGACTTCTTCACCAGCGACCGAAAGAAATTGCCTTCAGAGATTCCTTGCGTGAAGGCGCTGATGAGGATCTCTGAAGTGGCAGTTGACACGTCCTGAGCCACCCGATTGAACCGTTGGATATAGTCCTTCAGCGGTTCTTTGGTATTTTGCTTGAGGGCGAATAGGTTCAGAGTCATCTTCTAATATCGCCGGCTACTAGCGAAGTGATGTAGGAAGACGATCTTAAACCCCAGAAAGGAGATTATCAAATTTTGGGGTAGCCTCTAAAACCATCTCTGGGCGGCCCTTGATAAGATGTTCAATAACACCCGACACTTCACACCATCTGTGTATTGGTGTAACAGAGTCACGTTCTCGAACTTGTAGATGTGGTCCTCCGGATCTGTCTTCCCATCGTAATCAACAATTCCTGGACCGTGGAATTGCTTGGGCATGAGATTCGTTACGATGTCAAGCGAAAAAAGAGTAGAGGGGGGCTTTAGGAGAGCTTTGGAAGACTCGATCTTCCCCGATCCCTCCTCTTATAGTAAAACGCTAAAGGCGACGGAATGAGCCCTCTCCATTTCTCCCATGATATCTCGCCTGGGCACTGGGGCTGTAATTGTTGGTCCCGTCGGTGGCGAGACAGACCTTCTGTTTCGGTGGTGCGAGGTCGACATTCATGGGAGTTCGGCCTGCATCGGAGCCGCCCATTATGAGGTGGCTTGCTCGATCTGATGCTGCTCCAGCGCTGCTCTGACGGCGTTGGAGATTAAACGATCCAACTCCTCTTGTGTCATAATGATGGGTTGACCCTTTGGATCTGCCATCACGGTGTTCCTTCTGGTGCATTGATGTTTCCCACAGTCGATGGCAAATTTGTTCTAGGAGCGAACGACGGGGATGACGAGTCACCAAAACGCAGCCCGCGACGGTGATGACGGGAAGAGGATGTCCACGCCCTGCGAGATTAACACGAGCGTTAAAGGGGATGCGCCGGAAGATTTTTCGGTGAAGTCCTCTCCGACGCTCAAGTCAGAACTCTTTCTTTTTCTGAGGACAACGAGAAATCCAATTACTATACTTTTGGAAAGTTTACCCCCCTTTACCTGGATGCCCAGACATCTTATATACCCGAGGTCTTTATCACACGTGTCCCCACGTTCTCCTCCACGTTCCTCCATCGGTTACTTGATATATATTCTCTCTTTTGGTAACGACCACTGCGATCATTAAGGTCATAATTACCGTGCGTTACGATCAATAATTACCTGATCACTTTTCTGTTCTGGAAGAAGCAACGAATAGTTGAAGTCGGGCTTTCTGATCCTTATGTTGATCTTTGAGCTCTATTCTCCCTAGTCAGTCTCGGAGTCTCATCTCCCGAGTTGACCTCGCTCTTCATCCGTTCTCCCGAGATAGTTTCGGGAGCCTGATTCCCGGTCTAACCTCGGGGGCTTTCTTCTATTCTCCCGAGATAGTCTTGGGAGCCCGATTGCTGGTTCGACAGGCCCTGTCATGTAGCTTCCTCGTGTCACGTGTCCATCCCGAGATGCTGATCCCTCTCACTTACTATAATCCAATCTCTAAAGATTAAAATCTTAAATTCTAAAAACTTATAATATATCCCAAAAATAGAAAAATATTACTGCTAATTAAAATATGCTTTTATATATATATATATATATATGTAAAAAAGTTCATGTACAACAACATTCTAAAAGTGATTTAATTCAAACAACCTCAATAAATTTAAATATGTTAAAAATCCTGAAAGTACATATCATTAATTCCAATTTAACGCATAGGATGCTGGTCAAAGTAATTTAGGCAAACCATTATATTGAATTATTTTATGGTGGCAACGTTAAAATAATTAAAATGAATTATTTTAAGGGTAAATTTTTCTAAACTCCCTACTTACAAAGTCAACTTTGCATGCAATCCCTACATAAAGTTTGTTGAAATATTGCTTATCTCATTTGATATTGTCCAGATTTCTCGATTGATAATTCACCAGTGCATCGATGAAAAAGAAGGAGATGCGGTCCTGTTGGAAGGCTAATTAAGGTGTTCCCTCCTGATCTCATGTAAAGATGAATAAGTTAGGAGGACGGTTGAAGGGTTTCCGACGTAGTCACTCCGACGCTCAAATTAAAGATGGAGATCATTAAAAACTACGGTAGGAGAAGATTAGGATTTTTTCACATACCTTCCTCCTAAAAGGGGTGAATACCTTTTTATACGGGACTAGTGCGGACACTTGTCCTACGATCCGTGAATTTCATGCACGTTACCTTCAGAGCCGGCCCTGTCCCAGGGCAACCAGGGCACCTGCCCAGGGACCAAAATTATCAGGGGCCCAAAAATATATATATATATATATATATATATATATATATATATATATATATATATATATATATATATATATATATATATGTATTATATTAAATAGGTTATATTACATTAATATGTTATCTTTCTTTCTAAATTCTAATCCCTAAACGGCGATCCGAATCCCTCGCTCTGTCCTCTCGAGTCTCGATTCTCAATCTCTCAAGTCTCATCTCGTTGAAAACCCTAGCTGCGCTGCCTCTCGCCCTTTGATTCTCCTCGGCGTCCTCGCCGAAGTCCCTCGCCGAGTCGCCGACTGTCTTGAGCCGTTGAGCAGCAGTCTTCCTGCAGAAAGGGCCAAAGGGGAACAGATCAACGGATTTCCAACGTAAGTTCTTCAGATCTGTTGTTTTTTCAGTACGTTAATCCGGTTTTGGGGATTCAAAGGTTGCATCTGTTTTTATTTTGAATTTTGATCGCTTACAGAAAATTCTGATTTGGAGTTTCATCAGATTTGATTTTGATCGCTTACAAAAACTTTTGATCAGATTTGGAGTTTCATCAGATCAGATTTGATTTCATCATAAAATTTCGATCGCTTACAGAAAATTCTGCTTGCAAAAAATTATGCTTCAGATCTGAATTTTAATATCGATTTCATCAGAAAATTTTGATCGCTTACAGAAAATTTAGTTATTTGATTAGCCACAGGACTTTGTTCCGCTGTCAAAGGAGAAGCTGATGTTTTGTTTTTACTGATAGTTCAATTTATTAGATAGTTCAATAAATCAGATGAACAAAGTTCCTTTTACCATACTGATAGTTCCTTTTACTGATAGTTCAATTTATTAGATAGTTTCTTTTTAAAATCTGTTTCACATGTTTTTACTGATGTTTTTACCATACTGAAAGTTCCTTTTACCATACTGAAAGTTCCTTTTACCATCTGTTTTTACTGATGTTTTTCTTTTTAAAATCTGATAGTTCAATTTATTAGATAAACAAAGTGCAAGATTGTTACTTCCAGGTTGCTGATTCAATTGTTTCACATGGAACTTTCTTGGACAACTGTTTGATAGAGCATTGTGTGGTTGGTGTTAGATCTCGCATAAACCCTAATGCGCACTTGAAGGTATTTTATTATCCTTAAAAAGCAAGCCTCCATTATGCTAGTAGGCATTACCTTCTCAAGTTTATGAATGCAGGATACAGTTATGCTAGGTGTGTTTATTATGAGACGGAAACTGAAATAGAATCATTACTAGATCGAGGGAGAGTCCCTATTGGCATTGGAGAGAACACAACAATAAGGTGTTTTTTGTTGTATGATCTGACAATCTTACTATATCTACGTGTTTCCATTTTATTATATCTAAGATTTTTTCATCTACTTTACAGGAATTGTATAATTGACAAAAATGCAAGGATCGGAAAGAATGAGATAATTGCAAACTCAGATGTATGCTTTCCTTGTCTTTGTATAATACAACGCTTTCCCTATTTTATCTCAAAAAGGCTCCAAAATACTTTGTAATGATTTTCTATTAGTATAGGTAGCATCAGTTGTAATCTGTCTGTAGTCCTTTTGCATTTCATTTATAGTATATTTTTCCATTTGGATTTTTTTCATAGAATCAACTATTAAAAAGATTTCTTTCAATTCTATTCATAAAGAACATAATTATTTTGTATTAAAAATCTGTTTCTATATGTTTATCCATCAAATGAGAAATTTCTATAATAGACTGTTTGTTTTCAATTGGATCATCTATCATTATAGTTTCTAAATATCAAAGAATCTTTTGTGTATGTATAATAACTCTACTGTTTTCAATTCGATCATCTATCATGGTTTCTAAAATATCCTTCATTGTTTTTTTGGAGTTTGTACTAACTGAAGGTTGCTGCAAACTGGTGCATGGTTGCAGGGTGTACAAGAAGCCAATAGATCTTCAGAAGGCTTCTATATAAGATCTGATATCACTGTCATTTTGAAGAATTCAACAATTACTGACGGATCGGTTATATGAGCATTTCAATTATTGATAAGGAATAATAGTAAATCTATCACAAATACGATGAATGCAAACTCGAAAAAACTAGTATTCGGAAGATAAAATTTTATGATGGATGATGTAAAAATTTCTTTTTGAAAAAAGTAATATTTGGAAGATAAAATTAGGGCATAATTTATAATTTCGCCCAGGGCCTTTAGACAATAAGGACCGGCTCTGGTTACCTTGTAAGGATGAGATTTATAGTACAATTAGATGTATTTATATCGAGCGTTTGGTAATGAGGCACATTTTTTGGATTTGTTTAGTCAACGTTATTTTTATAACCGTTGCGAATTTTTGAGAACTTTTTGCCCGATAAAAATATATCCGTCGACATAAGGATTCCATTTGGAGTCTGAGCTTGAGGATCTTCCTAAAAGTTAAATTGTAGTTTGTCATATCCATTAGGAAAGAGCTCGGCCCTTGAGAAACGGATGAGTCATAGTAGAGACTCCGACCCGATCTCTCGACATGAGTCTCCTAACCTTAGGAGGTTCCTCCAATTCCTCTTCGAGAGCTCGTCTTATGAATTATGATCAGAATTTTAGTCAGGGCCATCCAAAACTGTCGACCTAAAATACCTCCTTCATTGACTTAATACACCTTATCCCAACATCATCATTCTTTACCTCTTAGCGTGCGAACCTTTTAAAATTTATTATCCCTTTTAAGTTTTAACTAGTATTTCTTTGAAATAACTAACCTCTTTGTTCTTTGTCCCTATTTCATTAACATCATTAAACATGGACTATATACTATTGATAAATTTTTATCGTCGTTCAGAATCAAACGATATTCTGGAATAACAGTGAATCAATCAGAATTGCCGTATTATTATTTCGTCGGATTCGACGGTGAATACGACAAGATCATAATTACGAAGATACTGAAGGGTTAACCAAATCCCCCAAGGTATAATTTTATTTGGGCAACAGTCGAAAGCCGTCGAAAATATCCGATCGATGATCGAAAAACTCGTCACCATCAACGATAAATGAGATAAGAAGACGAAGATCATATGTGGGAAGAGGATCTAACCTCCTTTAAACTCGGAGAGAGGTTTGTCCCGACTCGAAACACGTTTCCAGCTGCAGTAGTCACCGCACGTGGTTCCCTCACGCTAGCCGTTTCGACAAGCCGCACCCGCACGCGTGGGTTCCATTATCCCACCGCCTCACACGTGAAGCCGGTGCTTTGTATTATCCCTCCTCGCTCCTCTGTTTTCTTCATCATCGTCTCCACGTAGCCATGGAAGCATGACCCGCGCGCCACCTGCCTCCCATGCAACTTCGTTCCTCGCCGTTTCCGCCTACTCATCGTTTCTTCGGACCCTATAAATGCATCCCGTTGTTATCCCTGATCTCCACTCATCGACCGGGCTTTTACTCGATCGCAATGGCTGCTAAATTCAAAGGATTACTCGTTTTCTTCGCGGTAGTTCTCTTTGTGTCCTCCAGCGTAGCCCTATCCTTCGAAGACGTCCTCGACGACAACCCACGGGGCGACCCCGAGCAGCGGCTGGAGCAATGCCGACAACAATGCCGGCAGCAGCAGCGCGGCCAGCAGCAGAGGATGCGGTGCGAGCGCTCCTGCGATGAGAAATACCAGCAAGAGAGGGAGCAGCAGCAGGGGCGAGAGCATCAAGGCGAGGATCGTGACCCGGCCGAGCGCCGGTACGACGAGTGCCTGCGGCAATGCGGCAAGCACCGCCGACACGACGAGCAGCAACGCCGCCAGTGCGTCAGCCGATGCGAAGCGCGATACCAGGAGGAGAGAAGAGAACGCCGGCAGAGCTCGAAGAAACCAACAGAAAAGACCCCGAGGAGCGTCTCCGAGAGTGCCGCGAGGACTGCCGAAAGCAGGGGTCCGACCAGAGCCAGCAGCAGAGGTGCGAACGGTGGTGCGAGGAGCAGTACCGCGAGGACCGCCGACGCCATCAGGGGAGCCCTCGTCGCCAAGAGGAAGAGCGGGAAGAAGAGCAACAAGAAGAAGAAGAAGAGCACAACCCCTATCTCTTCGACCGCGAGAGCTTCCGTTGGATAGAGAAAACAGAGCACGGTGGCGTAAGGGTTCTCCCCAACTTCCTGGAGAAGTCCAAGCGGCTGTCGGGCGTCGCCAACTACCGCGTCATGTTGACCGAGTTGAAGCCGCATGGCTTCATGCTGCCGAAACACTCGGACGCCGATGCCATCGCCTACGTCGCCCAAGGATCCGGAGTCATCACTCTCATCTGCCAGGACAAGAAGGAGACCTACGAGCTCCGACAGGGAGACATCATAAAGGTTCCTGCAGGAGCCATCAAGTATGTGGCCAACAAGGACAGCCACGAGAAGCTCGTCTTGATCGAGCTCCTAATACCCGTCTCAACTCCTGGTCACTTCGAGGTAGAACAAACTTATTTTGCTTCTTCCATATGATCACATTTTGATAAATTCCCCTGCAGTTGTTCTACGGCGCGGGAGCACAAAACTTTCTCAAGAGCTTTAGCGATGAGATCCTCGAGGCGGCTTTCAATGTAAAAAAGTTAATTAAATTCTCTGTTTATGTGAATGGTTCTTCTCTGTTTTAACTGTGCATATATGAGACCATGCAGACGGGGAAAGATCGGGTGCAGAGGCTGTTCGAGCAACAGAAGAAAGGGGATCGTGAAGGCGTCGGAGCAG
>JAGFNQ010000542.1:126327-232946 GCA_024364735.1 Boesenbergia rotunda | reverse complement strand
TCCAGCAGTGAGGATCTTATTGAACTATCAGAGTCTAGTGAAGAGGACATCGATGCAAATGATATATAAATAGTGTCATTATTATTCATTTAGTAAGTGATGTGTTGTTATATTTATTGTATTTTTATTACTCTATTACTCACCTTTATTATGATGCATGTGTTGTTATATATTATTTTGCAGATATTTCTATGGCAGATCAGCAGCCAGCTGTGATTCCCCGTGGCCATCGAGTTTTATCAGTTGTTGGAGATGTGTAAGTATTTGTTGTTAGATGTAATTATTATTCATATATTACTTTTTATATATTATATTGATATGTTTATTTTTGATTATGCAGTTTTACTCCTGATGGTCATCGGGTTTCTAATTATATCACAAGCAAATTTAAGGAACGAGCATGCAGAGCTACGACATGAAGACATGTAGATTATGAGATGAAGACATTTTATTACAATGAATTTGTAGTAAGTAAAATCAATATATATTTGATTTTTATATTATATTTACCAATTTAGCATGTTAAATTTTGGTTTGGTGCTTGCAGAAAAGATATACATGGGAGGAGGGCCAGGAGGAAAATTTTAAAGCAACATGGAATAAAAATTGTGCCAAGCTTTACAAAGACTACCTCTACTATATCAGAAAAAAGGGCGTAAAACCGGCGTATGTTCCTGAGGAGATATGGGGTGCATGGACGGCCACCTGGTCTGAAGAGAGGTGGAAAGAAAATGCCGATAAGGCTCGAGCTAATAGAAACACCGAGCCAGGTGGCCCGAGTACCGGGACTGCTCACCATACGTCTGGTTCTAAATCTATGGTAGAGCATGCTCTTGATTTGGTGAGTTTAATTTAATGTTTGCACGAAATATAATTATCATTTATTATCATACTTGTATAATATTCGTCTAATATATATACATTTGTATACAGGAACGAGAACTAGCTCGACCGCCCACTAGTATGGAGGTCTTTGTGAGAACGCACAAGAAAAAAGATGGCACATTCGTAGATTCTCGTTCTGCGACCATCCATGTAAGAACATTACTTAGTGTTTATTTTAGTTACATTTTAGTACCATTTATCGAATTACTTATTAATCATGTTCTATTTTACAATATAGGCGGAAATGACCGAGAGAGTCGCTCAGGCATCTCAGCCTACAGTAGAGGGGGGAGAGTCTCAATCTCTATCCACCGAGGCACTTAATGACATATTTTATGATGTTGTCGGTGGACGGACAAAGAACTCTACCATCTACGGCCTTGGCTCTCAGGCCAGAGTTGCATTTGATGGTCGCTTGAGGGCTCCGAGGGGTCGATCCAGTTACCGTTCATCTTATTCCAGTGAGATGCATAGAATATTAGAAGAAAATCGAGATCTACGCAGTCAAGTTCAATCAATGCGAGGAGAGATGGCGGAATGGATGACGGCTGAGAATGAGAGGAGAGCCGCTGATGAAGCGGCGAGGGCAGCTGATATGGCAAGGAGAGATGAGGATATCATGAGTCGTGTGCGATTCCTCTTAGATGGCTTGCCTCGTCCGCCATCACAGGACACCCCAGGACCCTCTCATCCGCCGACTGATTAAGTTTTTTTTGAGGTATGATCAATTACATATTAAATCTTGTAAAATATATTTATTCTGTTTATATAGGCTACTAATATGTTAATTTGATTTTTATTTCAGGGATCCTTTTAAAGATTCAGGTAAGTTTTTAATTTTATCGCTTTATGATTGTAGTTTTAGGATCCTCTGATCTGCATTTTATCTCAAGCATTTTCTTATAGAGTTAAATGAGCTTTGATACAATATGACCCCAACTCTTTTGTGATGCTTTATTCTAGCACTGTATTGCCTTATTTTTTGGCTGGCTTACGGTTCATAAGGGTCATCAATATTTGTTCTGATAGATGCATTTCGAAGATATGATATTTGTCTCATTATTTGGGCTTCAAAAGTCTGATTTTGCGGCCATTTGAATGTTAGAACACTAATACTGTCTAAAACTGTCATTATATCTTTGTCTGGACTTCTAAGAGAACTTTATTTGGATTTCTTCTAGTCCTATCTAGCAGAGGCTTTCTAGTTGGTTGTTTAATTAGCTCCTTGCTTGTTGACATGTTTTATATGGCTTTTAAACTTCTCTTTCTATTTATTTGTAGCCATTTTGTTTGACTACATCTTCTCTGATGAGGAGCAACACAGTTATCTGCAAGTCGTCAACACTTCGTGCTAATTTTGCATTTATCTGAATTAGTTTGACTTGATTCCTCATCACTTTGTTTGGTTCAGTTATCCATCCAGCAACTAAGAAATCTGTTTACAAAAAGGGCATACAGTGAGTAGTTTTCTTGTTCTGTACAAAGAACCTATAGGAAGCTGGTTATGCCTGGCTTAAAATTATGAATTGAGTTCTTTAATTAAATTCATCATGTAACTAAAATGAAAATTTAAATTATACTATGTCTTGTTCATGGCCTTGTCAAAATGTAAGCATTGTTTTTCCTTGCAAGATAACCATTGCATCTAAACTTGCCCGTCGTTAAACAGGTTTCTCTTTTTGCAGATTATACTTGACAGTTATCCAAGTAATGTGCACGCTTATTTTTAATAATATGCATATCAATTGATTTCAGCTTCAAGCAGTAGCCTCAGATGAGATGAACAATGAGCTTCTCCACCTCTATTTGTATGAAAACTCACGCCAAACAGGAAGGTCTTTTGATATGGTTTATCATGAAAATGCTCGAGCACTACTCCATGATGAGAATCTGGCACTTATGATTTGGATTTAGAAGTTATCCTTGTTTGTTACTTGTGTATTTGTTGCAAAAAGGAAGTAAACTTTAATAGATTTTCTTAGTTGTATTTTCTTTTTGTTCTCAATAGGCTTGGATATGTAAACTTGTTTTTATGTATCAAAATGGAGTACTTATACGATTTTGAGTTTGAATGTGAAAATGGTTGATGTTGTCAATATGTGATGATGGAAATTAGTTATTTGTGAATGCAAATTTGATATTTGTGAATGGTTATTTGATATTTGTGATGTATATATGATTATTACGCAATTATATATTTAATTTTTTTTATTCACAGCCGAATTTCCGACGGAAATATTAATTCCGTCGGAAAATATCGGAAATATTTCCGATGGAATTAATATTTTCCGTCGGGGATTTCCGACGGAATTAATATTTTCCGTCGGGAATTTCCGACGGAATTAATTTTTCCGTCGGAAATTCCCGACGAGATTAAATTTCAGTTAGAAATTTCTGACGGAATTCCGTCGGAAACTTCCGACGGAAAAATCAATTCCGTCCGAAATTTCCGACGGAATTGATTTTTCCGTCAGAAATATATTCCGACGGAAAGAGATTTCCGTCGGAAATTTTCCCGACGGTAAAAAAATTTCGTCGGTAATTCTCTACCGACGGATTTTGCTCCGACGGGCGAAATTCCGTCGGTAAGTACTCTTACCGACGGAATTCCGTCGGTAAATTTCGTCGGGAATGCTGTTTTTTTTGTAGTGGCGGTGTTACATTTTGGCTTCTATGTCAAATGTGCTGCAATATCAACATCAGACTTTTTTCACGACTTATGACATGATGTTCAATCTCAAGAAACTCTTCGGACATTATAATCGGACCGTTAGACAAGAGGCAATGAGGAACTTATCTAAGTAATGTGTTTCATACTTTATTTTATTTTTTAAATCTCAATTGTAATTTTCAGTTGGTTTCTCTTTTTTTTTCTAATTTAATTCAGTTGATGTTTAGAAAAAGAATAATTTTTATGGATATTGCTTCTTTTTTTATCAATTAATGTAAATTTTCGAAGGTGCCTCTTGATTTTAGAATTTTCTAAATGGTGTAATTTTCCCTAACCTTTGATTTTTAAAAAATAAAAAATTGAATGCTAATTTCTTCTGATTTTTAAAGATTTTAATGGTATCAGTCTTAATAAACAAAAAAACATTATTGAATTCCTTATATTATTATTTACTTAAAAATTAAAATGAATTATTTTATGGTGGCAACGTTAAAAAATAACAGTAAATTGTCATTAAATCCTCAATAGTCCTTTGAACTTTACAATTACTCCCCACATAAGTTTTTCTTTGTTTTTACTCCCTGATGGATTTGAGTATAAAAGGGGAAAAATTGAGTATACATCAGTGAAAACTGAGTATAAAAGGATGAAACTTGAGTATAAAAGAGTGAAAATTGAGTACAGGGTTATTGATGTGGTGGATGCAAACTGCCATACTCAGTTTTCTAACTTTTATACTTAATTTTCTTCAAATAATACTCACCAAACATCACATCAGGGACTGCATACAAAGAAATATTTATGCAAAACATATTAAAAAATGAGTGAATTTGGGCAACAATCGATGTTAATTATGCATCATCTTCTATTAACCTCCACTCTAACTAAGTTAAATCTCTATTCTCTTAGTTTTTCAGATGATGATGGTGATGATAATTATATTTGATATGATGTTATTTGACTATTACATTTGATATTCTTTATCTTGATTATCTTGATTCGGTATGGTTATTTGATGATGTTTTATTTTTGTTTATTACAATTATAATGATTTATTATTGAAATCTTATTTAATTTATTAATCTTATTAATAGTCAGTTTTTTTATTAGTACAGACAAACCATTAATATTTGTAAAATTTAATTGTTTATTGATCTTGTCAAATAGTCCTATTTGATTAGTTATTTAGTTGTATTGATTTTCTTTTAGTTGTAATATTTGTCATAAAATATAATTGATCCTGTCGACAAGCGGAGAGGGTCCTCGCTCAGATGACGTAGTGAACTAGACGAGTCGCGGTGACGCTCAGGGTTGGGCCAGAGATGAACAAGAGGAACCAAGAACTTGGAAGAACCAGACTTAGAGAGAAGGAGCACAAAGAAGCTAGGAGGATGAGAAGTTAATTTTGCGGAATCCCCTTCCTGAAACACCAAATGGGCCTTATATAGGGGAAGGGGAGACTCTGCTTGTCTGGGTTGTCCTGTCTCATAAAAGTCAATCTCCTGACACGATCCCCTAGTAGCTTTAGTTTCCCCGAGGATCTAACATGGCCGCCAAAGGGTTTGTCCATGCTGTCCCCTTTCTGTCTCTATTAAAGTCTGATGTACTGGGAAGATATGATTATGACAGGTGTCTTTTCCTCATAATGAGAGGATTTGGAAGATCTTGCTGTATTTGAGAGAGTCTGATCATAATTAAACAACTCAGTCAGTGCGGCCACCCGGGCTTGTCTTATTACGTAGCTGTGAATCCTTCCGGCTCTGGCCGACCGACCGAAAGTGGTCACCCAGAGGGGCTAGGTCGCTCGGCTATCAACGACTCTTAGATGAGCCAGTCGCCTGAGTGGGTTTGCTCGTTCCTGGTGCCTGCCAGTTCGACGACCGGTCGGGTATGCCCGACCGGACCCGACCCCAGATCATGAGTCACTTAGAGCGGGGTGTGATTTCATTGGCAGGGCGATCGAGCCGTCCGGTCGAGCATGCCCGACCGGACCATCCGCCCGAAAATCAACTACACCTTCGGTATCCTTTTTCAAGGGGGTCACGTGGTTTCCGTCCGCCCGACTGGATCTTCTCGGTCGGGTTCAGCTGACCGGGCTCATCCGGCCGGATATCACCGACCGGACCAGCTCCGCATAGCCCCCAGTGCATTATTTAGGCTAGGTTAACACCCTGTGCGCCCGACGGTCCTTACCCGACCGGACCCGAACCCGACCGGGCTTCCTACCAAGTCAGATTAACTCCTGACCGGATCACAAGCCTCCCCTTCAAGTCTAGTCGAAGGAGGCGATGAGTCCAACTGACTAGGCTACCTATCCGGTCGGACCTTCTTGTCATTATCTATTCCCATGCTCGTTATGGCCCCCAAATCACAGTCATTATGGGCTGAATCTCCCCATCATATCACCATTTAACGCCCTCGCCACGTGTCCCGCCCCTATGGTCTTCCTGACAACGAGGCGTCGTCTGTCAAGGACTCGTGTGATGTCAGGGTGAAGGTTTCAAAGCGTCGGTAAGGGCGGAAACTGACGGCCAGGATCTTCTCCCGCCTTTTCACCTCATGCATCCTACGCCCTTCCTGAGTTTTACCGCAGTATAAATATGCGCCTCTTTGTAGACCTAACCTTCTTTGTCTGCGTTTTGCTTTCTCCGTTTCTCCTCTCCGACCTCCGCCGCCCGACCACCATGAATCTCGGCTTTCTGTTGTCTCCGGCGAGCTTCGACCACCTACGTTTCTTCATCTCCGGTTATAGGTACTCCTTTCCCTGCCTATCTGATTTTATAATTATAGCTCCTGACCCCGACCCAATGGCTGAGTCAACCTCTTCGGTCGACTTATGGTACACCACCACCATCTCGACCCTGACCCATGACCATCTCGAGACCTTCCGGTCGGAATATCAGATCACGGATGACCACAGCCTGGCCCTTCCTAATCGCCGCGACCGACCGTACCTACCTCCCTTAGGTTATTTTGCCATCTTCAGAGAGCATTTATTGGTCGGGCTGAGATTCCCTCTTCACCCTTAATAAAAGAGGTCTGTAGATATTTCCAAATACCGCTTTCCCAACTGACCCCGAACTCCGTTCGGATCTTATGCGGTATTGTAGTTATCTTTTCCACATACAACATCCCTCTTGACCCTAGGATCTTCCACTTCTTCTAATCCCAAAAAGCAAGAGTCAGATAACTTTTTCTTTCAGGCCCGAGCCACATCAGCCTTTTTAGACAAAGTTTCCTCTTCTAATAAGGGATGAAAGTCCCATTTCTTCTTTGTGAATACTACTCCAGCCCCGAACTGGCCTACCGAGTGGGTAGAGGACCTACCCACCCAACCACATATGCCCAAGAGTTATCGCTTGGAGCCGGCGTTTCACCTGGCTTTCTCCAAGATCGAGGGGCTTCGTTCCACGCCGGTCGCTTACTGAGTGAGGCAGTTTTGTACATTTTCCGGCTGAGCCATGTCCCTACTGCTCTACCTGACTACTTCGGTAAGTTCCCACTTTCCTTTCTAACCCTTTAGCTCTAACTAAGACTTTTTCTGTGTTGTAGCTCAAGCAATGTGGAACGTCATACTTGCTAACGAGCTCGGCCTCGATGAGGCAGAACTAAACGCCCGAGCGGTGGAGGAGGTGACACAGCGGGTTGTGCCACCAGTGCGTAGCGCTGAGGCTCCGGGGCAATTAGAGAACGCTGAGGGCAACTCGGGGGCGGAACCACTAGTGGGGGATTCTGGAACAGAGCCACTAGTGGTGGACTCAAAGACGGAAGCACCCGTGTTGGACTCAGAGGTGGAGCAGCCAGCCTCAGAGAGACTAACGAGGAAGCGTCGTCGGACCACTGTTTCCCCGAGCGCGTCGCTGGCTCAGGAATTGATCGAGGAGGATCATGACCTGACGGCTGCTCCGTGCGGCCACACTCCATCTGACACGAGAGCCCTGGCTTCCAGCTTGGTGCCACCTAGCATGGGGGCCCTAACTTCTAGCTCGGTGCCACCTCGCTCAGGGGCCTTGACCGACCTCCCCAGGCCAGATGTTTTGACCCCCTCCACTTCAGCGCCTCGGTCTCCTCCCCGACCTCCAATTGACTTACAGCTCCCATCAGCAATCAACCTGACTTAGGTTGTCTAACCTCAGTCGATCAATCTCCACTATCGGTGGTCGGGTGTTAGGATCAGGGGGTGCTAACCACCCAGGACCGGAGCCCTCTAAACTTAGCCGACAACTTCTTCATGGACGCAACCTAGGTTAGACCCTATTCCTTTTGCTATTCATTCGCCTTGCTTCTAACACTTATTCTTGTGCAGTTTTGGGTAGCCTATCGGGCAGTCACCCAGTCCCTGGTTCGCAACACCAGGGAGCGCGAGCGGCGGAATAGAGGGTGCAAGAGCTGGAATCCCAGCTAAGCCACAACACCCTCCCTCCCGGAGGAGGGTATGACCCTCCTTCACTCCGAAATTGCCTTTCTAAAGGCACAACTGGAAGAGGCTGACACTTGGGCGGAGGAGGAGCGTGCCACCCTGGTAGCAGCCTCTCGGGATATCGACCAACTGAATCTCCGCCTGGAGAATGTGGAGTCCCAGAAGAAGACGGCTTTGACTCGACAGGCTCGAGCCCGCTCAGATTTGGACAAGAAGATAGCCGAGGCCAAGGCTTTGACTGCACAGTTGAAAGAGTCGGCAGCCGCCCATCATTCGACACAGCTGACCCTTACTAATAAAGAGACGGAGCTGGCGGCTAAGGAGGAGGCCTTCAAGGCCTTGGAGGCTCAATTGGTGGCTCGGGACGCGGAGATAACCGAGCGGGATGCCGAGATTAATCGTTGAACGATGAACTGGCGCCCTATAAGGAGGGAGAGTTGCACGGCTGGAAGCACATCTACTGGAGTATCTCCGTCGGAACCTTTTTATCGCCAGTTGGCTTGCCGGACGACCAACATGTTCAAGTATGGGATCGAGAACACCCTGCAACAGTTGAAGGAGGTCGGGCACATCCCTGATGATCTGCCTCCCAGAACGGTGAAGCCTACTCGAGTGCAGGAGGTCATCCCAGAAGACGCCTTCCCTCCTTTTACTTGAAATGTAATTTAATCATTTTACGCGGCCTGTCGGGCCTGTAATCGCTCCAATGGCCTCGGGCATTATCTTAATGTTAAGTTCTTTTATCAGTTTTCTTGTGTTGATGTATTTTTGCTTTGCCACTCTGTTACTTCCTTAGTAGAACTTTAGTGTTACCTTCTTAGTCGATTCCTCATTCCCCGACACTCCTTCAAGCTCGGGATTGCTCAAAGACATGACTTAAGTTAGTTGATTTATGTCTTCTTAAACCGTTATCCTTGGACACTGGGTCATTCGGCTGGCCATGTTGGCTGGCCAGCACCAATACCCACGGCCCTAGCTCATCTCTTTAGTCGGTAAACCCTTAGACTCTCATTCGCCCTGGGTTAAGACTCGATGGTTACTATGAATAGAGATTACTCATGCCCTCCAAGGCATAAGTACACCCAGGATCGGTCATTCGGGTTATCACTAGGCTCGTGCTAGTTAGGATCTTTGTTCAACCATCCAACCGTTTCACTCGGCTCTCTTATAACTTAATTAGGTCCATGTCCTTTGGCCGTTTGGATCGGTCGAGGTCGGTCGTGTCTGATAGGCCTCGGGGTCGGCGATTTAGTGAGAGTATACCCACTTACAACTCGCTCGAAGGCGAGAGTCTGGGCGCTGCTCGGTTCACCTGACCGAGCGTGGATAGCCACGCCCGACTGGGATCGAGGTCAGTGGGTGCGTGGGAGCAGACCTACTTATAACTCGCTGGAGGAAAGAGTCTGGACGCCGCTCGGTTTCCCTGACCGAGTGTGGACAGTCATGTCCGACCGGGACCGAGGTCAGCGGGTGCGTGGGAGCAGACCCAATTATAACTCGCTCGGAGGCGAGAGTATAGACGCCGCTCGGTTCTCTTGGCCGAGAGTGGACAACCACGCCCGACCGGGACCGAGGTCGGCGGGTGCGTGGGAGCAGACCCACTTATAACTCGCTCGGAGGCGAGAGTCTGGATGCCGCTTGGTTCACCTGATCGAGTGTGGACAGCCACGCCCGATCGGGACCAAGGTCGGCGGGTGTGTGGGAGTAGACACACTTATAACTCGCTCGGAGGGGAGAGTCTAGACGTCGCTCGGTTCACCTGACTGAGCATGGACAGCCACGCCCAACCGTGATCGAGGTCGGCGGGTGCGTGGGAACATACCCACTTATAACTCGCTCAGAGGCGAGAGTCTGAACGCCGCTCGGTTCACCTGACCGAGCGTGGACAGCCACGCCCGACCGGGACCGAGGTCGGCGGGTGCATGGGAGCAGACCCACTTATAACTCATATAAGCGAGAGTCTGGCTGTCGAGCCATGGTTGTCCTGATCACCATGATCATGTTTACAACTAATACTGTTACAAGGATTGCCCGAGTTTTAATCATAATACAATTTTAAATGTATGACACTCTAGGGTCTTTCCAGCCTTTTTTCTTGAGCGTCTTGCAAGTAGTAAGCACCGGACCCTAGCTTCCCAACCACCAGGAAGGGTCCTCCCCATTGGGGTTCCCGCTTACTCACCTCCCCAACTGGCTTGACTCTTTTCCATACGCGATCGCCGACTTGAAAATTCCTGGGTATGACCTTCTGGTTGTACCTTCGCTGCATTCTTTGACGGTAAGCAATCATTTGGACCACTGCTCTGTCTCGGATTTCCTCGATCAAATTCAACTCCAAACGCCATTTCTCTGCATTATCTTCTCCATAGAGGTGCCTTCGATCAGACTCACACCTACCTCCATTAGGATGACTGCTTCACCCCCATACACCAACTTAAAGGGCTTCTTTGGGAGTTGTTCGCTAGGCCCATAGGACACTAGGCAACTCATCGACCCAGGTCCCTCCCATATGATCTAGCTTAGTCTTGAGACCACGCAGAATCTCCCGATTAGCGACCTCTGCTTGACCGTTACTCTGGGGTAGGCTACTGAGGTGAATGCTTGCTTGATGCCATAGGTTGCACATCATTCTTGGATTTTTCGACCCTGGAACTGTCGACCGTTATCCGAGACCAGCTTATGCAATATCCCATATCTACACAGAATGTTCTAGCACAAGAATTTGATGACCGCTTGCTCAGTGATCCGAGCCAGAGCCTCCGCTTCCACCCATTTTGAGAAATAATCCACGACCACCAATAGAAATTTCTTCTGAGTGGCTGCGACAGGGAAAGACCCTATATGTCCATGCCCCACTGATCAAAGGGGCAAGACACAGTAGATGCCCTTAAAACTTCAACTGGTCGGTGAGAGAGATTCTGATGCTTCTGATAGGAGACACAAGAAGTGACCAACTGATCTGCATCTCGTTGTAGTGTTGGCCAAAAGAACCCTGCTAGCAACACCTTCCGAGCCATTGACCGACCTCCTGGATGCTGCCGCAGGAGCCTAGTTGTATTTCTCTCAGTAGGTAATCTGCATCTTCCTCTCCTAAACATTTGAGCAGCGGCCTAGAGAAAGCCCGTTTGTACAAGGTGTCTCCCACGAAAGTGAACCTGGTCGCCCTCTTCTTCAGCAGGCGAGCTTGCTCCGGATGAGCCGGGAGAGTTCCTTGTTGCAAATAGGATATGAGCGGAGCTCTCCAGTCGCCTTCAACCTCCGCATTCGTCTCCCTTTCGATCTGAGCCACTAGCATAACTTGAGGGGAAGGATGAGCGAAGACCCAAGGGGTGATGGCACTGGCTATCTTGGCTAGCTCATTGGCCTTCAAGTTGTCCTCCCAAGGAATTTGAAGTATCTGTACTTCCTGAAACCCAGCTTTCAATTGCTCATATGCATTGACATAGGTTTGCAACCGTTCACTGTTTATCTCAAACTGTCCGGCTAGCTGCCGAGTCACAAGCTGAGAATCTGAGTGCAACATGACCCGAGCAGCTCCCACGTGCCTGTCAGTCTAGTTGTAAAAAATAACTTATCAGGATCAAGTGATCGAAAAGTTATGTTTATGATTTTTATTGAAAAGGACAATTTGCCCGAACTGGCTATTAAATCGGCCAGAGCTTCGACCGGTTAATTTGACGAGGTAGAAAAACAAAATATTGCACCAGCCGGGAATCGAACCCGGGTCTGTACCGTGGCAGGGTACTATTCTACCACTAGACCACTGGTGCCTGTTGATTGCTTTGGTATTTTAATTATTTTATTGATATTACTTGATCTCGGTCTGGGGGGGGGGGGGGGGGGGGGCTCGACTGGCTAGTCTAGCGCCACGACTAGAGAGAATTAGAACCGAGGTCCTTCAAGCCCAGGCAAACTGAGGGGCCCAAGGGCCACGTCGATAGAGGACGAACCAGACCTGAATACACACGGCGAGGACAGAGGTTTAAGGGACGGATCGACGAAGCCCCGGTCCATAAAGTTCCCGGACCAGGGAACCCGAGAACCCCCGACCGCCCGACCCTCGGCAGGGCCGAGTGGGCAACGCCGAGCACCCCTCGACTCGGCCACCGAGATCGGCTCCCCAACCCAGAGCTAGGTCGGGTAAGTCAGTTCTCAGCACCACGAGGATCAGACACCCAACCGGGAGACCGGAAAGATGGCAAGACAGATATAGCTCAGCAACTCCCCACCCAACTCAGGGTGTACCTCGTGTCCTTCGGCTATACTACACCCGACCCGACCTATGCTACTCGGGCTCGACGGTCGGCAGTCAGTCTCCGGACCAGTCCTTCCTTATAGCACCGCTACATCAGGACATTGTAGGTACGACTAGGACACGGGAACAGTACGGGCCTTAACCATTTATGGCACACGTCGCGGACATCCTGCTAACACAGTACTACTGTCCTACACGAGCACCCAGCACCTTGCTGCTGCGCCGATCGATGCTCTCCCATGGGCTCACAAGCACCATACCCCTGTCCCATTGACACAGACAGGGGTTGTCAGCTCCCCCGGCTATATAAGTCCCTCCCTTCTTCCTCCCGCAGGTATGCGCAATTGTGCTCCCCTCTACTATTTCCTTCTACCACTATATTCCTGCGGATACTGACTTGACCGTCGGAGGGCCTGACCGGGGATCTTCCCCGGCGGGTTTGCTGACGGTCAATTTCTCGCATGTCGACGCCAGGGCATAGCCAGGTCGACGCCAGGTCAGCAGCTCGTGGCACTTGGGAGACCATCTCGCTCTTTGGGCTTCCACCACGCTTCGCGATAGGATCAAATTTGGCGCTAGAAGGAGGGACATTCAGCCTGATCGGAAGTGCATGATGGAAGGTCCCAACCGAGTCATGATAACTGTTACCCCCGAGGAGTACGAGTTCCTGAGGTCCGCCCGGGCTAAAAAAACCCCTCAGAGGTTGTCGCAAGTCGGGGGACCGACAACCCGAGCTCCTGAGCCGTTGGCCCATAGCGTAGCAGGAGGTCAGAGATGGACTGCCCCACCCGAAGGAGGCTCGACCCCCTTCCCCGCAGCTCTCGGTCGAGGTCGGGACGACAAGGCCGAGCCCACGCCAGTGGAGGTGTCCGCATCTAGTCGGATGCACGGACCCCATCCCGAAAAGGGAAAGGCCCCGGCTTTCGTATCGACGACTGTCCTGGTATGTAGCCCCTTCTCCTCCTGGATATTGGAGGATCCAGTTCCCAAGCATCTCCGATTCTTCACCATACCCGAGTACGCGGGAGCCACCGATCCCGAGGAGCATCTTATGAAGTTTGAGAGCGCAACCCTGCTACACCAGTATCCTGAAGGCGTAAAATGCAGAGCATTCTTGACCCAAGATATAACCCAAGAACTTCCCACTCCTCGCTCCAAATAAGCATTTAGCTGGGTTCAATTTTAGACCATACCTTCTCAGAGTGCAGCAAGTTTCCTCTAATCTGCTACCAAGTCTGCCGCCCGGAGGGATTTGATGAGGATGTCATCCACATACATCTCAATGTTTCTTCCCAGCTGCTCCTTGAACACTTGGTTCATCAACCGTTGATATGTAGCCCCTGCGTTCTCGTTGACCTTCTCCTGATCAGTGGGAGACAACGACACTTTATGGTATCCCTGGTAGGTGGGAGACAACAACACTGTTTATCTCAAACAGTCCGGCTAGCTGCCGAGTCACAAGCTGAGAATCTGAGTGCAACATGACCCGAGCAGCTCCCACGTGCCTGCCAGTCTAGTGGTAAAAAAAAACTTATCAGGATAAAGTGATCGAAAAGTTATGTTTATGATTTTTATTGAAAAGGACAATTTGCCCGAATTGGCTATTAAATCGGCAAGAGCTTCGACCGGTTAATTTGACGAGGTAGAAAAACAAAAGATTGCACCATCCGGGAATCGAACCCATGTCTGTACCGTGGCAGGGTACTATTCTACCACTAGACCACTGGTGCTTGTTGATTGCTTTGGTATTTTAATTATTTTATTGATATTACTTGATCCCGGGGGAGGGGGCGCTTCGGTCTGCTAGTCTAGCGCCACGACTAGAGAGAATTAGAACCGAGGTCCTTCAAGCCCAGGCAAACCGAGGGGCCCAAGGGCCACGTCGATATAGGACGAACCAAACCCGAATACACACGGCGAGGACAGAGGTTTAAGGGACGGATCGACGAAGCCCTGATCCATAAAGTTCCTGGACCAGGGAACCCGAGAACCCCCGACTGCCCGACCCACGGCAGGGCCGGGCAGGCAACGCCGAGCACCCTTCGACTCGGCCACCGTGATCGGCTCCCCGACCTAGAGCTAGGTCGGGTAAGTCAGTTCTCAGCACCACGAGGATCAGACACCCAACCGGGAGATCGGAAAGATGGCAAGACAGATATAGCTCAGCAACTCCCCACCCAACTCAGGGTGTACCTCGTGTCCTTCGGCTATACTACACCCGACCCGACCTATGCTACTCGGGCTCGACGGTCGGCAGTCAGTCTCCGGACCAGTCCTTCCTTATAGCACCGCTACATCAGGACATCGTAGGTACGACCAGGACACGGGAACAGTACGGGCCTTACCCATTTATGGCACACGTCGCGGACATCCTGCTAACACTGTACTACTGTCCTACACGAGCACCCAGCACCATGCTGCGGCGCCGATCGGTGCTCTCCCATGGGCTGACAAGCACCATACCCCTGTCCCATTGACACAGACAGGGTTGTCAGCTCCCCCGGCTATATAAGTCCCTCCCTTCTTCCTCCCGCAGGTATGCGCAATTGTGCTCCCCTCTACTATTTCCTTCTACCACTATATTCCTGCGGATACTGGCTTGACCGTCGAAGGGCCTGACCGGGGATCTTCCCGGCGGGTTTGCTGACGGTCAATTTCTCGAATGTCGACGCCAGGGCATAGCCAGGTCGATGCCAGGTCAGCATCTCGTGGCACTTGGGAGACCATCTCGCTCTTGGGGCTTCCACCTCGCTTCGCGACAGGATCAAATTTGGCGCTAGAAGGAGGGACATTTAGCCTGATCGGAAGTGCATGATGGAAGGTCCCAACCGAGTCATGATAACTGTTACCCCCGAGGAGTACGAGTTCCTGAGGTCCGCCCGGGCTCAAAAAACCCCTCAGAGGTTGTCGCAGGTCGGGGGCCCGACAACCCGAGCTCCTGAGCCGTTGGCCCATGGCGCAGCAGGAGGTCAGAGATGGACTGCCCCACCCGAAGGAGGCTCGACCCCCTTCCACGCAGCTCTCGGTCGAGGTCGGGACGACAAGGTCGAGCCCACGCCAGTGGAGGTGTCCGCATCTAGTCGGATGCACGGTCCCCGTCCCGAAAAGGGAAAGGCCCCGGCTTTCGTATCGACGACTGTCCTGGTATGTAGCTCCTTCTCCTCCTGGATCTTGGAGGATCCAGTTCCCAAGCATCTCAGGTTCTTCACCATACCCGAGTACGCGAGAGCCACCGATCCCGAGGAGCATCTTATGAAGTTTGAGAGCGCAGCCCTGCTACACCAGTATCCTGAAGGCGTGAAATGCAGAGCATTCTTGACCCAAGATATAACCCAAGAACTTCCCACTCCTCGCTCAGTCAGGATATATCCCAAGAACTTCCCACTCCTCGCTCCAAATAAGCATTTAGCTGGGTTCAATTTTAGACCATACCTTCTCAGGGTGCAGCAAGTTTCCTCTAATCTGCTACCAAGTCTGCCGCCCGGAGAGATTTGATGAGGAAGTCATCCACATACATCTCAATGTTTCTTCCCAGCTGCTCCTTGAACACTTTGTTCATTAACCGTTGATATGTAGCCCCTGCGTTCTTCAGTACGAACGGCATGACTGTGTAACAATAAGTGTCTTCAGATGTAATGAAGTTGACCTTCTCCTGATCAGTGGGAGACAACGACACTTTATGGTATCCCTGGTAGGTGGGAGACAACGACACTGTTTATCTCAAACTGTCCGGCTAGCTGCCGAGTCACAAGCTGAGAATCTGAGTGCAACATGACCCGAGCAGCTCCCACGTGCCTGCCAGTCTAGTGGTAAAAAATAACTTATCAGGATAAAGTGATCGAAAAGTTATGTTTATGATTTTTATTGAAAAGGACAATTTGCCTGAATTGGCTATTAAATCGGCAAGAGCTTCGACCGGTTAATTTGACGAGGTAGAAAAACAAAACATTGCACCAGCCGGGAATCGAACCCGGGTCTGTACCGTGGCAGGGTACTATTCTACCACTAGACCACTGGTGCTTGTTGATTGCTTTGGTATTTTAATTATTTTATTGATATTACTAGATCCCGGCCTAGGGAAAGGGGGGTGGGGGGCTTCGGTCAGCTAGTCTAGCGCCACGACTAGAGAGAATTAGAACCGAGGTCCTTCAAGCCCAGGCAAACCGAGGGGCCCAAGGGCCACGTCGATAGAGGACGAACCAGACCCGAATACACACGGCGAGGACAGAGGTTTAAGGGACGGATCGACGAAGCCCTAATCCATAAAGTTCCTAGACAAGGGAACCCGAGAACCCCCGACTGCCCGACCTTCGGCAGGGCCGGGCAGGCAATGCCGAGCACCCCTCGACTCGGCCACCGTGATCGGCTCCCCGACCTAGAGCTAGGTCGAGTAAGTCAGTTCTCAGCACCACGAGGATCAGACACCCAACCGGGAGACCGGAAAGATGGCAAGACAGATATAGCTCAGCAACTCCCCACCCAACTCAGGGTGTACCTCGTGTCCTTCGACTATACTACACCCGACCCGACCTATGCTACTCGGGCTCGACGGTCGGCAGTCAGTCTCCGGACCAGTCCTTCCTTATAGCACCGCTACATCAGGACATCGTAGGTACGACCAGGACACGGGAACAGTACGGGCCTTACCCATTTATGGCACACGTCGCGGACATCCTGCTAACACTGTACTATTGTCCTACACGAGCACCCAGCACCATGCTGCGGCGCCGATCGGTGCTCTCCCATGGGCTGACAAGCACCATACCCCTGTCCCATTGACACAGACAGGGGTTGTCAGCTCCCCCGGCTATATAAGTCCCTCCCTTCTTCCTCCCGCAGGTATGCGCAATTGTGCTCCCCTCTACTATTTCCTTCTACCACTGTATTCCTGCGGATACTGGCTTGACCGTCGAAGGGCCTGACCGGGGATCTTCCCGGCGGGTTTGCTGACGGTCAATTTCTCGAATGTCGACGCCAGGGCATAGCCAGGTCGACGCCAGGTCAGCAGCTCGTGCACTTGGGAGACCATCTCGCTCTTGGGGCTTCCACCTCGCTTCGCGACAGGATCAAATTTGGCGCTAGAAGGAGGGACATTTAGCCTGATCGGAAGTGCATGATGGAAGGTCCCAACCGAGTCATGATAACTGTTACCCCCGAGGAGTACGAGCTCCTGAGGTCCGCCCGGGCTCAAAAAACCCCTCAGAGGTTGTCGCAGGCCGGGGGCCCGGCAACCCGAGCTCCTGAGCCGTTGGCCCATGGCGCGCAGGAGGTCAGAGATGGACTGCCCCACCCGAAGGAGGCTCGACCCCCTTCCACGCAGCTCTCGGTCGAGGTCGGGACGACAAGGTCGAGCCCACGCCAGTGGAGGTGTCCGCATCTAGTCGGATGCACGGTCCCCGTCCCGAAAAGGGAAAGGCCCCGGCTTTCGTATCGACGACTGTCCTGGTATGTAGCTCCTTCTCCTCCTGGATCTTGGAGGATCCAGTTCCCAAGCATCTCAGGTTCTTCACCATACCCGAGTACGCGAGAGCCACCGATCCCGAGGAGCATCTTATGAAGTTTGAGAGCGCAGCCCTACTACACCAGTATCCTAAAGGCGTGAAATGCAGAGCATTCTTGACCCAAGATATAACCCAAGAACTTCCCACTCCTCGCTCAGTCAGGATATATCCCAAGAACTTCCCACTCCTCGCTCCAAATAAGCATTTAGCTGGGTTCAATTTTATACCATACCTTCTCAGGGTGCAGCAAGTTTCCTCTAATCTGCTACCAAGTCTGCCGCCCGGAGAGATTTGATGAGGAAGACATCCACATACATCTCAATGTTTCTTTCCAGCTGCTCCTTGAACACTTTGTTCATTAACCGTTGATATGTAGTCCCTGCGTTCTTCAGTACGAATGGCATGACTGTGTAACAATAAGTGTTTTCAGATGTAATGAAGTTGACCTTCTCCTTATCAGTGGGAGACAACGACACTTTATGGTATCCCTGGTAGGTGGGAGACATCGACACTGTTTATCTCAAACTGTCCGGCTAGCTGCCGAGTCACAAGCTGAGAATCTGAGTGCAACATGACCCAAGCAGCTCCCACGTGCCTGCCAGTCTAGTGGTAAAAAATAATTTATCAGGATAAAGTGATCGAAAAGTTATGTTTATGATTTTTATTGAAAAGGACAATTTGCCTGAATTAGCTATTAAATTGGCAAGAGCTTCGACCGGTTAATTTGACGTGGTAGAAAAATAAAAGATTGCACCAGCCGGGAATCGAACCCGGGTCTGTACCGTGGCAGGGTACTATTCTACCATTAGACTACTGGTGCTTGTTGATTGCTTTGGTATTTTAATTATTTTATTGATATTACTTGATCCCGGCCTAGGGAAGGGGGGGCTTCGGTTGGCTAGTCTAGCGCCACGACTAGAGAGAATTAGAGCCGAGGTCCTTCAAGCCCAGGCAAACCGAGGGGCCCAAGGGCCACGTCGATAGAGGACGAACCAAACCCGAATACACACGGCGAGGACAGAGATTTAAGGGACGGATCGACGAAGCCCTAATCCATAAAGTTCCTGGACCAAGGAACCCGAGAACCCCCGACTGCCAGACCCTCGGCAGGGCCGGGCAGGTAACGCCGAGCACCCCTCGACTCGGCCACCGTGATCGGCTCCCCGACCTAGAGCTAGGTCGGGTAAGTCAGTTCTCAGCACCACGAGGATCAGACACCCAACCGGGAGACCGGAAAGATGGCAAGACAGATATAGCTCAGCAACTCCCCACCCAACTCAGGGTGTACCTCGTGTCCTTCGGCTATACTACACCCGACCCGACCTATGCTACTCGGGCTCGACGGTCGGTAGTCAGTCTCCGGACCAGTCCTTCCTTATAGCACCGCTACATCAGGACATCGTAGGTACGACCATGACACGGGAACAGTACGGGCCTTACCCATTTATGGCACACGTCGAGGACATCTTGCTAACACTGTACTACTGTCCTACACGAGCACCCAGCACCATGCTGCGGCGCCGATCGGTGCTCTCCCATGGGCTGACAAGCACCATACCCCTGTCCCATTGACACAGACAGGGGTTGTCAGCTCCCCCGGCTATATAAGTCTCTCCCTTCTTCCTCCCGCAGGTATGCGCAATTGTGCTCCTCTCTACTATTTCCTTCTACCACTATATTCCTGCGGATACTGACTTGACCGTCGGAGGGCCTGACTGCGGATCTTTCCCGGCGGGTTTGCTGACGGTCAATTTCTCGCATGTCGATGCCAGGGCATAGCCAGGTCGACGCCAGGTCAGCAGTTCGTGGCACTTGGGAGACCATCTCGCTCTTGGGGCTTCCACCTCACTTCGCGACATGATCAAATTTGGCGCTAGAAAGAGGGACATTCAGCCTGATCGGAAGTGCATGATGGAAGATCTCAACCGAGTCATGATAACTGTTACCCCCGAGGAGTACGAGCTCCTGAGGTCCGCCCGGGCTCAAAAAACCCCTCAGAGGTTGTCGCTGGCCGGGGGCCCGGCAACCCGAGCTCCTGAGCCGTTGGCCCATGGCGCCGCTGGAGGTCAGAGATGGACTGCCCCACCCGAAGGAGGCTCAACCCCCTTCCCCGCAGCTCTCGGTCGAGGTCGGGACAACAAGGCCAAGCCCACGCCAGTGGAGGTGTCCGCATCTAGTCGGATGCACGGACCCCGTCCCAAAAAGGGAAAGGTCCCGACTTTCGTATTGACGACTGCCCTGGTACGTAGCCCCTTCTCCTCCTGGATCTTGGACGACCCAGTTCCCAAACATCTCTGGTTTTTCACCATACCCAAGTATGCGGGAGCCACCGACCCCGAGGAGCATCTTATGAAGTTTGAGAGCGCAACCCTGCTACACCAATATCCTGAAGGCATGAAATGCAGAGCATTCTTGACCCAAGATATAACCCAAGAACTTCCCACTCCTCGCTCAGTCAGGATATATCCCAAGAACTTCCCACTCCTCTCTCCAAATAAGCATTTAGCTGGGTTCAATTTTAGACCATACCTTCTCAGGGTGCAGCAAGTTTCCTCTAATCTGCTACCAAGTCTGCTGCCCGGAGGTATTTGATGAGGATGTTATCCACATACATCTCAATGTTTCTTCCCAGCTGCTCCTTGAACACTTTGTTCATCAACCGTTGATATGTAGCCCCTGCGTTCTTCAGTACGAACGACATGACTGTGTAACAATAAGTGTCTTCAGATGTAATGAAGTTGACCTTCTCCTGATCAGTGGGAGACAACGACACTTGATGGTATCCCTGGTAGGTGTCCAGCATGCAGATGAGCTCGCTCCCTGGTAGGTGTCCAGCATCCGAGGAAGTGGATAACAATCTTTGGGACAGGCTCTGTTAAGGTCTTTGAAATCGATGCAGACCCTCCATTTATTCTCTGGCTTGGACACCAGCACCATGTTGGGCAACCAGGCTGGAAACTGCACCTCTCAGATATGTCCTACCTCCAAGAGTCTATCCACCTCGGCTTGAATTATCCTGTTTTGCTCGGGACTGAAGTCTCTCTTTCGTTGCTTCACGGGCCTGGCGTCAGGGTAAACATGCAACTTGTGCTCCATGATTTCTGGTCGAATGCCTTTCAGATCTCGAGTCGACCATGCGAATACATCTTGATTCTCGGCCAGACACTTCACCAGTTGTTGTTTGAGGTCGGGCTCCAGCTCTGGTGCTATCTTCACCTTTATTTCTTCTCGGTCGAGAAGGAGTTGAACCTCCTCCTTTTGCTCCCTTAGTTCAGCCCAAGGAGAGGGTTGCACTATATTACAGCTGGCCAGCGGGGCTCGGAACGCCTTCCGTACTTCTGTTCGGACATCGTCCACGTAGCATCGGCGTGCTACCTTCTGGTCACCCCTCACTTCTCCTACCCGATCGCCCACCTAGAACATCACCTTCAGATAGAAAGTGGAAGCTACTGCCCTCAATTCGTTGTGTGCGAGTCTGCCCAGGATAACATTGTAAGCTGATGGCGCATCTACTATCAGGAAAGTTGACAGTCAAGTCCTCTTCAGGGGCTCCTCCCCGAGTGAAATGTCCAACTTGATCTGGCCGATCGGCTGGACCTCGTTCCCCGTGAATCCAAAGAGGGGTGTGGCTACAAGTTGCAGTTCACTGGCTTCAATCTGCAACTGCTCGAATGCTTTCTTGTACAAAATATTGACTGAGCTACCAGTGTCCACAATGGTCTGGTGGACCTAGTAGTTGGCTATGACGGCAGTAATGACTAACGCATCGTCATGCGGGACTTCTACTCCTTGTAAATCCTATGGACCGAAACTAATCTGTGGTCCTCTGGCTTGAGCAGGGCTCGTCCCCACCTGGTGAATCTCCAAGTGCCTGACCTGAGACTTTCAGGCCCGGTTAGAGTTCCCATAGGTGGGGCAACCTGAGATGACATTAACCGAGCCTTGTACTGCGTTCTGTTGGTTCGCCTATTCTTTATTCACTTCTCCTTGCTCGAGGGAGTTGGGGGTCGGAAATAGTTGTCTTGCTATCGGGGCGGTCGCCGGGTGTCTGACTCTCGCCTTTCTGCCTGCGACCTTCCCCGGCCTCGGGCCCCTCCCTGAGATGCCCCTCGAGGAGTTCCCCGACCTGGGCGAGCTTGCCCCCGTCCAGCTTGCCAGCAATCTTGGGTCTTGTGAGTATGACTGTGATGAAATGAACAGTAAGGTTGCCACCTGTTGGGGAGACACCCTTGGGCCACTTGCTGAACTATGCCACGCTCGGCTTCGACTCTTTGCCCCATGGCTCAGGGACTACGGAGGGGGTCCTCCGGGAGGTGTTGTCTTCTGACTATGGGGAGCCACAGGTAGAGGCCCGACCTCCCGCGCCGATCGGCTTGTGCTTCCTCTACGTCCACGTACTTAGCGGCCTTGCCCAGGAGGCTCTCGAAGTCTTTCGGGGGCTTACGTATCAACGATCTGAAGAATTCCCCCTCCTGCAAACCCTGAGCAAAGGCGTTGATTAACACTTCCATAGTGGCGAGGGGACGTCTAGCGCGACTTGGTTGAACCTCTTGATATAAGCCCGCAAGGACTCCTTAGGGCTCTGCTTTAAGGCAAAGAGGTTAAGGCTCGTCTTGTGATGTGTTTTGCTGCTTGCAAAATGTTGGAGGAAAAGTCTCTTAAAGTCAGCAAATCCCTGCACCGACCCTTTGGGAGTCTGTCAAACCATCGTTGAGCGGGCCCGGCTAGGGTGGTCAGGAACGCTCGGCACTTAATGTCGTCTGTGTACTGATGTAGAAGGGTTGCATTTTCAAATTTCATCAGGTGCTCTTCAGGATCTGTGACTCCTCTATACTCTGAAATGGACAGGAGTCGGAAGTGCTTGGGGACCGGCTCTTGAAGGACTCGGCTAGAGAAGGGGAATCCAGTGCGGTCGGCTTGCGCTTGGATAGCTGGGGCTTTCCCTTTGTTGAGCATTGCATGGCTGGAAGAGACTTCCAGTGGGTCGGACCGTCCTGCACCCTCCGCCGAGCCAAAGAGCGCGTGGGGGAAGTAGGGACTGCCACCCGGGCGAGCCTGGCCTTCTGTGCCAACACGAGCAGCCGCCTCGGAGGACCTTCTTGAGTTGGATGGCAGTCAGTCCTCTGTTCTGCTGCTAACTTTTGAGCTTTAGCGCCACCAGCAACTCGAAGTCTTCTTGTGAGAGTGTAATCGTCACCTTGTTGGAGTCACCCATCTTCGTCTTTCGATCAGGCAGAGATTTCACACAGACGGCGCCAAATTTGTTCATGTCGACAAGCGAAGAGGGTCCTCGCTCAGATGACGCAGTGAACTAGACGAGTCGCGGTGACGCTCAGGGTTGGGCCAGAGATGAACAAGAGGAACCAAGAACTTGGAAGAACCAGGCTCAGAGAGAAGGAGCACAGAAGAAGCTAGGAGGATGAGAAACCAATTTTGCGGAATCCCTTCCTGAAGCACCAAATGGGCCTTATATAGGGGAGGGGGAGGACTCCTGTCTTGTTGTGTTGTCTTGTCTCATAAAAGTCAATCTCTTGACACGATCCCCTGGCAGCTTTAGTTTCCCCGAGGATCTAACATGACCGCCAAAGGGTTTGTCCATGCTGTCCCTTTTCTGTCTCTATTAAAGTCTGATACATTGGGAAGATATGATTATAACAGGTGTCTTTTCCTCATAATGAGAGGATTTGGAAGATCTTGTTGTATTTGAGAGAGTCTGATCATAATTAAACAACTCAGTCAGTGCGGCCACCCGGGCTTGTCTTATTACATAGATGTGAATCCTTCCGGCTCTGGTCGACCGACCGAAAGTGGTCACCCAGAGGGGCTCGGTCGCTCGGCTATCAACGACTCTTAGATGAGCCAGTCGCCTGAGTGGGTTTGGTCGTTCCTGGTGCCTGCCAGTTCAACCGACCGGTCGGGTATGCCCAACCGGACAGCCGACCCCAGATCGTGGTCACTTAGAGCGGGGTGTGATTTCATTGGCAGGACGATCGAGCCGTCCGATCGAGCATGCCCGACCGGGATCGTCCGCCCGACTGGATCTTCTTGGTCGGGTTCAGCGGACCGGGCTCATCCGGTCGATATCACCGACCGGACCAGCTCCTCGTAGCCCCAGCGCATTATTTAGGCTAGATTAACACCCTATGCGTCCGACGGTCTTTACTCGACCGGACCCCAACTCGATCGGATTTCCTATCAGCAGATTTCCTGACCGGATCAATAATGTTGTGGTAAATTTAGGATGAAAATAACATTTTTGGCAATAGATTTGCAATGAATGATATTTTAACAGCCAAATTTGTGATGAATTATTTTTTTTTACAAAATTTGTGATGATAAAGTGTCTCATTGTAAAATTTATCACGAAATTTTATTTGTCGTAACTTTTACGATGAAATTACATCCATGGAAAATTTTATGATAAAATTGATTTTTATCGTAAAATTGCGATGTAATTCATTTTCTTTACAAAATTAATCGTCAATTTTACAACAAATTATAGATAAAATATTTTCTTTACAAATTTGATGAAGAATTTTATTTTTTTTCACTAAATCGCGCAACGATATATTTGAGATGAAAAAATTTTATTACAAAATTCTTTACAATTTTTTCTTTTGCAACAATATTTTTTTTAAATATTCATCATAAAATACATAAAAATGATTAAATAAAACCATCACATAAATAATTAAATTTGAAAGTTATTTAAAAATTAATAAATTGAGAAACTCAAACTTAAAATGATCATTGTCAAAAGGAAATTTGAATTTAATACAAAGTTACCGAATTAACAGATGGATCATAATAAATATCCTCAACCTCTATATTCTGTATTATTTGACAATTTAGTTCCATAACTCTAATTTATATTTGAATTTGTTTTACATGGAGTAATAATTAATAGTAATATTATCATTGAGAATTATAATTTAAATAATGTATATTAATTATAAATCGATATAATTCCTGTATTTATTCTTATTATCCGAATAATTGACAGAGTTAAATGAGAATCATTTTTGCCAAATTATTATTTGACAATTTGTACAAATTTTTAATATGTAAATAAAAGATGTTTTTTAATTTAATTTAATTTAATTTTTCGTGGAGAAGGCCCTCCAAACAAGCCAATCAAACTAAATATACAAAAAAAAAAATGAGAAGAACACAGATCAGACGAACAAAACAAAATCTAGGGATTTTATTCGATGGTCAAGATTTTATTAATTTGCATGTGTTCTCTTATACCTCACATACAAACGCTACCCTCGACCTCTTAACGTAGTACGCTACAACTACGCACTCTCCCGCCATATTTAGTTACATATACGCCGCAGCGACCTCCAGCAATGGCAGGTCCCGGCGGCCGCGGCCGCCGCCGCCGCCGCCCTCTCGCTCCTCCGGCCCTGCTACTATGATCTGCTCCTTCTGCGCCTGCAGCACCTCGTCCACCTCCCTCTCCGGCACGTCGAACGCCAGCTCCTTCGCCACCCTCTCCATCTGGTTCCACACGTTGTTTCTCCCCGCCAAGAAGTTCCTCTCGTTCTTCTCCGCGCAGATGTCGAAGCAGACCGCCTCAAAGTTGCCCCTTTCGCGCCCCCCGGTAGACGCCACGGTCACCGACGGTTGCCCCGGCGGGATGACCACCAACGACCCCGGTCGCACGTGGGACCTCACCCTCCTGTACCATTGCGCTTGGCCTTGGCCTTCCTCCCTTCTCTGCCTTCTGTTGGACAGGTCAGGGCAAATCGTCTCGATGTAGCCTTCTCCCTCCACGATCAACGCGATCTTGATCGCCCGGCTGTTGAACGACGGCGCAATCATAGAACCCTGAACAAATTTAACAATTGAATTCGAATATTATACCAATTTTTCTCACTCAATTTTCTCGAATTCGATAGATTCATTTACTCGGGTGATATTAGCGTAGGAAACTTGGACGTCGTGCTGTTTCAGCGGTTGGTAGTCGTTGCCGTCGGCTTCGTGCACGTGGCCGCGCTTGCTCGAGTGAGCCGGGCGCTTCCTTAGGAGATTGAACGTGCCCTTGGATTCTCCAAATGGCCGTTGCCGGCCTTCAGAGGCGTGGCGGCTCAGCCCCTGGATCTGCTGCTCCGACGCCTTCACGATCCCCGCTTTCTTCTGTTGCTCGAACAGCCTCTGCACCCGATCTTTCCCCGTCTGCATGGTCTCATATATGCACAGTTAAAACAGAGAAGAACCATTCACATAAACAGAGAATTCAATTAACTTTTTTACATTGAAAGCCGCCTCGAGGATCTCATCGCTAAAGCTCTTGAGAAAGTTTTGTGCTCCCGCGCCGTAGAACAACTGCAGGGGAATTTATCAAAATGTGATCATATGGAAGAAGCAAAATAAGTTTGTTCTACCTCGAAGAGACCAGGAGTTGAGACGGGTATTAGGAGCTCGATCAAGACGAGCTTCTCGTGGCTGTCCTTGTTGGCCACATACTTGATGGCTCCTGCAGGAACCTTTATGATGTCTCCCTGTCGGAGCTCGTAGGTCTCCTTCTTCTCCTGGCAGATGAGAGTGATGACTCCGGATCCTTGGGCGACGTAGGCGATGGCATCGGCGTCCGAGTGTTTCGGCAGCATGAAGCCATGCGGCTTCAGCTCGGTCAACATGACGCGGTAGTTGGCGACGCCCAACAGCCGCTTGGACTTCTCCAGGAAGTTGGGGAGAACCCTTACGCCACCGTGCTCTGTTTTCTCAATCCAACGGAAGCTCTCGCGGTCGAAGAGATAGGGGTTGTGCTCTTCTTCTTCTTCTTGTTGCTCTTCTTCCCGCTCTTCCTCTTGGCGACGAGGGTTCCCCTGATGGCGTCGGGGATCCTCGCGGTACTGCTCCTCGCACCACCGTTCGCACCTCTGCTGCTGGCTCTGGTCCGACTCCTGCTTTCGGCAGTCCTCGCGGCACACTCGGAGACGCTCCTCGGGGTCTTTTCTGCTGGTTTCTTCGAGCTCTGCCGGGTGTTCTCTTCTCTCCTCCTGATATCTCGCTTCGCATCGGCTGACGCACTGGCGGCGTTGCTGCTCGTCGTGTCGGCGGTGCTTGCCGCATTGCCGCAGGCACTCGTCGTACCGGCGCTCAGCCGGGTCACGATCCTCGCCTTGATGCTCTCGCCCCTGCTGCTGCTCCCTCTCTTGCTGGTATTTCTCATCGCAGGAGCGCTCGCACCGCATCCTCTGCTGCTGGCCGCGCTGCTGCTGCCGGCATTGCTGTCGGCATTGCTCCAGCCGCTGCTCGGGGTCGCCCCGTCGGTTGTCGTCGAGGGCGTCTTCGAAGGACAGGGCTACGCTGGAGGACACAAAGAAAACTACCGCGAAGAAAACGAGTAATCCTTTGAATTTAGCAGCCATGGCGATCGAGTAAAAGCCCGGTCGATGAGTGGAGATCAGGGATAACAACGGGATGCATTTATAGGGTGCGAAGAAACGATGAGTAGGCGGAAACGGCGAGGAACGAAGTTGCATGGGAGGCAGGTGGCGCGCGGGTCATGCTTCCATGGCTACGTGGAGACGATGATGAAGAAAACAGAGGCAGCGAGGAGGAGATAATACAAAGCACCGGCTTCACGTGTGAGGCGGTGGGATAATGGAACCCACGCGTGCGGGTGCGGCTTGTCGAAACGGCTAGCGTGAGGGAATCACGTGCGGAGATCGGGCGCATGGCCGAAACGTGTCCGACGGGAACCATCGGCGGAAATATAGGCTCAGAAATACTGCCACGGCTAATTTATATTAAAAAATGTGAAGGTCGAGCATAAGACGAAGAAAATAATAATAATAATATGTTTTAATGTAAAAAAGCACGATAAAAGAAAACACAATAGTACATTTTATCCTTATTGATTCCTTCATTTACTTTGATAAACTAGTGTAATAATAACATACATGAAAAAAAAAAAAAAAAAAAAAAAAAAAAAAAAAAAAAAAAAAAAAAGTAAAAAAATATCACATGCAAAATCACATTCTATGTAATGCAAATCACATGCATATTGTAGGCATGAACTCTCTTGAATGAGTCTGTCAGCGGTAGAGCTGAATATAAGAGTAAATAAGGTGCACAGACAGAAAGCACATGATTGAGAGATTACCAAGTTGTCAATTTTGAAAATTGATCTCTGATCATTATATCATAATTGTCATGATTATGCTATGAGAATGCCTGGGTCATCTTAGAGCATCTCTAATGAGGACATGAGCCCTTAACTCAAAGATCCTCCGTTGCAAGGGGATATTTAAGGAGACATTTGAAATAACCGAGCACACATTTGTGCCCGGTGATTAGGGATGGAAACAGGTTAGGCCAGATTAGACTTTTGCCTTAACAGGCCAGACCTGTATAGTAACAAAATAGTCTGAGTCTGATCTGTGGCCTATTATAGACCTTGTTCTTGGTCTAAGTCTGACCTGTTCAATAGCCTGGCCTGGCCTGCGGTTTATTTACAAAGCCTATAAATTAGAACACATTATATAAGCCAATAGACCAAAGCATTAAACATGTCAAAAATCAATATTAATAAGTCTTACATCATACCAGCCTCAAAACAGACCTTACATCATACATGCCTTAAAACAGGCCAGATCTATAAATATATACATATGTATCTAATCTTAATAGGCCCAAATCATTCTGTCAGACTTGGCAGTCTTTATATTGAATCTGAGTCTAGCCTGATAAGAAAAATAGATTTTAAAATAGACCTGAATATTATCCTATTTCTAAACAGGGCAGGTCACAAGTCCCTGATAAGTCGCCTAACCTATTTAAATCTGTATCAGTGATTTTCAATCTTTTTGCATACAGCGGAGCCTACCAATAACATGTTGGCGAGCACAAGTAATATTAATTTTTAAGTTTTTTTTAAATGAGATATTTGATCAGTGGAACACATAAATATTTGATAGTGAAATATTTAATTATAAAATTTGAGATATTTAAAGAATAAAATATTTGAACGATGATATAAAAATAGAGAACTTAAAAATTTGAGAGAAATATGTCGTAACGTTCATTGGGTATGCTCGTAAAGATTTGATGTTCACTGAGTTTATCTTCGAAAAAATGTAAAGAAAATTTACATTATTTATATGGCTCAAATTGGGAAAATTTGTATATTCCAAATTAAGTAACGAAAATTTACTTGTAAATCGATGAAAAAGTGGAGGCGCATGGTAGCCTTATCTTCGCGATCCTTTTGCTCATGGCGGCCGCAGGAATCGTGCTTAACCACATCGCTAGGTCATCGACCGACGTGAAGCGTCTCGCTGATTTCTACCAGGAGGTACGCATGCCTTCATCGTGGTCCATTCTCTGTACCCGCTGGAATCGATTATTTTGCTCCATTTTTTTTCCTCCATCGATTTAGGTTTTAGGGTTCGAGCGGATCGATTCTCCCAAATTCGGAGAATTTGAGGTGATTTGGCTCCGCCTCCCCCCGTCTTTCTCTCTTCATCTCATCGAGAGGGATCCCAAGTCGAAGCTCCCTGAAGTTCCGTCGACTGTACTTGACCCCAGCGCCCTTCCCAGGGGCCACCATATCTCCTTCGGCGTCTCCAACTACGATGCTTTTGTACAATCTTTGAAGGTTTGATCTTTTCTGAGATTATTCTGCTTTCGCTCATCCAATTGTTTGCTAAGGTATTTCCGAGTAGTATGCACAAATTTGGCATCGTTTTTTTTAACAGGAGAAAGGGATCAAAACGTTTGAGAAAACTCAACCGGATGGGAAGACAAAGCAAGTTTTTTTCTTTGACCCGGACGGTGAGTTCATTTACCAAATTGTGAATTAGGGATTACATTTTTATCATTTGCAATCTACATTTACATTGTTTCTCTGGGTTTTAATACCTTTCATCTGAGAGATGAAATTTAACATACGGCTTCACGATATGCTATTTTGTGGGGGTAAATACGTGCTTTCTTGGCGGCTCAGGGTGTAATTTCTAGACGAGTATAGAGCTTAAACAAGTATTCTTAATGGCTCGACGTCGATGCTCAGAATAAAAAGGAACAAACGAAAAAAAAAGGATCTTGCAAGAGAAACAACCAAAAAGAGTGAGAAAGTGAGGGATGAAAATTCCTTTTTCTTCCAGCGCGGAAGGTGGATGCCCTACCAGACTTAATTGGGAAATGAAGAACGAATATTATTCTTTTTTGATAAAATGGAAGACCTATCAAAATAGTTTTTGTTTGAAAGATGAAGGATATAAAATAAAACAAAAAAGGGAAAACAAGTGTAGTTGCATATGGAGCATGCCAAACAAAACAAGCATAACATGAATTATGGAATTTATGCCATGAGTATTAAATTGTAGGGTTTTATTTGTTGATTAGCTGACAATTTAGCATGGTAAAACTATCTCTTGCATTAGCATATTAATAATGCCTTGGGTGTTGCTTAAGTAATGGTGTCTCAAATATTGGTTGGAGTTATTTGTTGCGAATAAGCAAAATCATGTGGTTGGCTGTTCGTTTGATCTGGGTTGTTGAATCAATTAAATTTGACCCTAAACTAAATGATAGCATTAGTTCCATCAATCTAAGAGTTTATCTCTTTCACATGATCATAGATATGTGGTTGCTGGTTTGTTGCTAATTCCAGGAATTTTTAAAATGCATTTATGCTGACAGAACAATGTTGCAAGTGTCAATTTTGTCATGAATTTAACAAACACTTCTATTGCCATCAAAAGACAACTGATTATCTGAAATAATAGTTTCACTCTTTGGATTCTCTCTACCTTCTTATTATTGCTACACGATATAAACCTCATGTTTGCCATAAATATATAGCTTTTTAGTAGATTCTTGTGGAGGAATCAAACATGGGTATGAAAATGCCATTTCACTTGTCATTCCAGTTTATTTCATTCTACTCAATTACACACAGTGACCTTAGGAGTTTAGACTTGTGGCTGATACTGTGATCAATATTCAGGCAGTGCACTTATTTCCTTACTGAAACTTGTCTCTGAATGTAGTTGATGTAATTGGAGAATTCAGTTCTATTCCCCCCTCTTAAATGCTTTCTGACCAATGCTTCTCAGAAAAGGTTTGATTCCAATTTAAAAAATTTGCAGGTAATGGATTGGAAGTGGGTAGTTGGTAAGCATCAAGCCTCTTCTTTATGAAGGTGCCTCACTGCTGAAATCAGTGAATAAATAATCAACCTTGTATATATTAGTGTTTCATGACTATCCGTGCTTGCCTTTACTCTTATTTGTTTTAAGTGCGTTGTATCAAAATATATATGTCTGGGTAATGTTTGTGTTGCTGATGATATAGTCGAAGTCAACTAATCCTTATACGGTTGTGTTAGTGGATATCATTTCTGTAAAATAAAACCGTGCTATAATCTTTGCTGAATAGTTGGGTGACCTCAATTTTTACAGAAATGGCGTGCTGTATCTGATCCGTAATCATATCTGAACAAAACAAATCCAAGAAATCGAAGACAAATCTCTAGATTACAAAAACAGCCACAGCAAGATCACACGAACTGCACCCAGTAGCGCCACCGACGATGCCGCCGCCGCCGCACCGTTGGAAACGATCTGGATCGTAAAATTACACTCCGGCGTCGATGGGTTCTGCGTCGTCTCCACCGCGAGTCCCTGGAAGTAGCAGCTCTGCGGTTGCTGGTTCTGCACCTGGAAGTACATGTTGAAGGCGAACGACGCATTCCCATTGCCGTCCAACCCGTTGCAGCTCGACCCGTACCCCAGCGCCGTGCAATCCGACCTCGAGCACGCGTAGTTGATGTTGTCGCCGAGCTTGCTCAGGTCGCCGTTGCCGCTGAAGACGCACCACCTCTGCGGCAGGTACTGCACGCCGCTGGCTGCCACCGGCAGCGTCTGCTGCCCCTGCCGGGAGTAATCCAGCGCGAACTTGGGCTGCCCGTCGTACCTAAAGATCCCCCAGTGGCGCTCGAAGTTCCCCGGCATGATGCTCTTCGCGTCCTCGTCGATCAAGCTGAACATGTACACCTCCACGTACTGGTTCGGCCGCCGCGGCGTCCCCTGGTTTGCGGACAGCTTCAGCAGCAGCCCGTTGTAGAACCGCTGCGCGTAGGCCGTATTCGCGTTCACGTCGCCTTGGGTCGGCCAGCCCACCTCCCCCACGATGATCGGCAAGTCCCCCAACCCCACCGCCGTCAGAGCAGACACCAGCGTGTCGAAGTTGGCGTCGAACACGTTGCTGTACTGGATCCCGTTGCTGTCGACCACCGGCGAAGAGGTCCCGTCGAAGAAGGCGTAGTCGACCGGGAAGTTTGGGTTGTCGTAGAGGCTGAGGAAAGGGTAGATGTTGACGGTGAACGGCGCGCCGGAGGAGTGGAGAAAGGACACGATTTGGGTCATGAGGTCGCTGATGTCGGGCCGGAAGCGGCCGGCGGACGGCACTGGATTGCTATCGGGGGAGTTGTAGACGTCGGCGTTGAGGGGAACGGTGGCCTTGATGCTGTCGCCGACGCCGGCGCTGTTGAGGGCGGCCTGGACGTTCTGCAACGCCGGCAATGTAATGTTCAAGAACGAGCCGTTGTATGTCGTCAGAAAAGGCTCGTTTCCGACTGCAACGTATCTAAAATCAAAGATTCAAACTTCATTTCTCCTCCAAATCAAGCTCGAATCGCAGCACAAAATCCTGTAAATTTACTCACTTGATGTTGACGCCTCCCTGGAAATTGTAGCGAGTGACGTTGTGCTTCACCCATTGCTTGGCGGTGTCGTAGTCGATCATGTACCCGAGCATGTTGTTTGGAATGGCGACCATGACCTCGATTCCAGAACCAGCGAGGGCGTTCATGGTGGAGGAATCTGCATCGAAAATCTTCACCTTCTGGATCTTATTAGCTTTCAACATTCGCACCACGATCTTCGGAGGCAGAGGATGCGACGCCATGGTTCCCCAGTTCACCCCCAATCCGTTGACTAAAACAGAGCAGATCTCCACAAGGACGGCGAGGCAAAGCAAAATCCTGTAATCCGACATGATTCCGACCAGATCTTTCTAAAAAGACCAGCTTTCCGGAGAAACCGAGACGAGTAGAGGCTTTACTTCCCTGGTTCTAAAGTAGATAGGCGTGTTAGATGAACTGGGACATTGGAATCTCTGTTTGGGGAGCTTCAGACATCTGGACAAGAGAGATTTGTGGGAAGAAGAAGTGGTTTTAGCTGGAATTAAACAAAGAGGGAAAAGGAATATATTCTTCTATCGGTCCATTTGTGCAAGAAAGGGACAGGATAGAACAAGAACCACAGGAAGGAAACGGTAGAGGAAGCTCCAAGGCACTTTGAGTGCCATGGAAGGAGGAAGAAGTTGATTGTCAAAGATTCAACTTTTATCGCGAGTGGAGCTCGAGAGCTCTGAAACCGAGCAGAACGAATGAAAATTTTGTTTAAAATTCCAGAGGCAAGAACACTACGAGGATTCAGAGAGGAAAAGGTTGGAACTTTTGAGAGTAGCTTGAGACGATTCCCACTGCCCAAAAGCAACAGCAAGGTTTCAGCTTTTGATTCATTCGGGAAGGAGAGATTAGATCACAGGAAGAGGAGGCGATTAGGTAGCGGCACTTTTTTTTTCCCATAATCCAACATTTATGAAGAAGGAAATCTTCTAAAGATCAGGGGCAAAATGGTCAATTAACTTAACATCAGGTGCGGTTTAAAGATAAAAGCAGTTGGATTCCGACGCATGCATACGTGGCGGATCTGTCCGTATTTAGCGCCGGCGGGCATCCCACGTTGCGGCGGGTAACGCTGTCGGTAGTAACGGTCAATCTGTTACGTTCCATGGCGTCTTCGCGGATAGGAAAGGGGGGTGGGCGATATATCGGAAATTTTCGGTTGATATCTTGTTCCGGTGACGCCTCATGGGATTATAATAGCGGGTCGAATCAGATGCCGTTTGGGGATTTGTTGGCCGTTATATTCGAAAGTATTTATCGGTTAGTACTTTATGGGTATTAAATTTTTAGCTTCATGCAACGCATTTTGACTAGGGTTCATGATACGCACAATATGATAATAAATATTTCATTGTTAATCGGATATCATTGACAGTCTATCATGAATCAAACTATATTCTAGGAAACACAATGAATCCATCAGGAATCGTCGTAATTACGTTCGCATCATTCACTGTCGCTTTCAACGGGTTCATCATTGTCGGTGATCTCGATAGGTTCACCGTTCCCTATACGGTATAGTTTGATTTGGGATGATGATCGAAGGTCGCCCGTGCTATCCGATTGACGATCGGGCATCAGACGTATCGTCGATTAACGGTTAAATTTTTTATTGAGATATTCATTTTCACTGTAGAAATCATTTCCCTTTTGACTAGTGAAATACTAATATGAGACCAAATTACATCAATACTTTCAAATAAGACTATGAAGACAGTCAGGTACAGTCAAATTTTTAAATATTTAAAATTATTTATTAAAATAATCAAATTTAATCGTGTTGAATCTAAAATGAATCAAATTTCATTCGTTTAAATGTTATTGAATTTTTAATTAAGTTTATTTTGATTTATTGATTTTGATAATTTAAATTTATTTATTTATTTATTTAATATGTTGATGGAAGTTTTATTAATTAATATGGATCACGAATAATTTTTATGAAACATATATGTTCAAATTTATTTATTTATTTAATTTAATAAATTATTTAAATTTATTTATTTAATTAATTATATATATATTAAAGGAACATAAATAAATTCTTATCAAATTCAATACTAATTTTATTCACGAAAACTTAATTCATTCACCATCTGACATCCACGGGAGAAGCTTAAATGTCTTTGTCAGTCTTAGCAATTTTTAAAATCTAATATGTAATTGAATTTTTTAGAAAAATGGTTTTAAAATACAAAAAACCCCGCAATAATTGTCTGTTAGATTATGTAAAATGCTTATTCTTTAAGTCAAGCTAAAGAATGGGCGTGATGTTTCAGCACATGATCTTTGTGTATAGGTCACTGTTGCTTCATCAAAATTATGATTCAATAGATATTATTATTATTATTTCGATGTTCACCATCAAAAACATTTAAATCCATTGACGATCAAGACTAATTTATACAAATTTATTCGTAATATTATTGATTATATTTATCTGGTTAACTTTTCTAAAGATTTACATAATTATGCGAAACACGTAACATTTTGTTTTCTATGAACAATAGTAAAAAATATTTGTTTTTCTAATTTACATTTTGTATCCAATTTACATCGATTAATTCTAAGATTTTTGATTCAATTTGATTTATGAAAGTTTTCCACTATTTATCGTTGTAAATTAAGAAGCATTCACACTGGATAATCTATTAGTCCAATATTTTAGATTAATTGACCATTAAAAAATATATCCATTAATTTATCAATGACTATTTTGATAAATCAGGAAACGTTCGGATAAGACAGTCCATTAGTCTTAATACTTTGATTTCAACCGTCTATAAGGAAAATATATTTGTTAATTGAGAAAAATGACAAAGGTTATTCTATTAAGGGAAGGGAAAAAAAAAATGAAAATGACTCTTTTAACAAATTGGATCCGGATTAGGAATGATAATTTATATGAATATGTCATTAAATAATATATGCATATATTAATTATTTTATTAAATTGGTTAATTATTTGTTTTGGATATTAGAAATAGGTTATATAGATATTTAATATTTTTTATTATATATATATTTAATATATTTTTGTTAAATGATGAAAAATAAATGAAAAAAAGAAAAATTATTTAAAGAACATGTCCATTCTCCCCGCATGATGCTTTATATCAGGGATATAGAAGGCGACGGAAATTTTATGCTAAGGATCTTACCGCGTAAACTTGTACATATCTAGTGTATTTAATTATTTTTTTTTATTTTTTTTATTTTTTGCTTGCGATTACCCCTAGGGTTTAGTCTTCCCATTTGGGTTATAGTATTAAGCACAAAAAAATTTTCAAACCAAAGAAATAGTTAAGGTTTGCACGGAGTTTGCGCGGTAAGGTCCTTAGCATAGCAAAACTCTAGAAGGCGGAGGATATATATCTTTTTAAAATAAAAAATAAAAAATTATGATCGATTTTGACGAGTCGGAAAAATAAAAAAATTGTACCAGCCGGGAGTCGAACTCGGAGTTGAACCGTGGTAGCGACCTACTACCAAAAACGAGCTGGTGCCTGATGTTTTATGATCTATTATAAAATATAAAAATGATATACAACATAAATTTGCAGTGTGAAACTTAATATGAATGATGTGACACTATAATTGCAGCGATCCTTGACGGATTTACCGTGCCCCCGGTTTATAGTTTGGTTTGGGACGACGACTGGAGGCCGTCGTCGGTGTCCAGGCTACAATCAAACGTGTACACGAAAAGTGTCATGTCATTCACGTTGAATTTCACGCTCTCTATCATAGCTCTATAAAATATTATATTGATGTAAAATTGGATGGTTCCACATTCAGCTTCGACCCAACACTGCCGCCCCAAGTCAGCCTCAAATCCCTCCTCTCCCTCGTTGCAACATCTCCTTCAACTCCACGCTCAGATCCTCAAGTCCGCCTAGTCCCTCCACCCACCTCGTCCACACATTACTGTCCGCCTCGCTACTCCAAGTCGTGCAAACCATCCTCACTTCTTTCCCCAACCCTTCGCCCCTGTTCCAGTGGAACGAGACCGTCAAGGCTTATTCTCGTAGCGGTTGCTTCCACTCCGCCATCGACATGTACCATCGGATTCTCTCTCTTGGCGTCCTCCCCAACAACTTCACCTTCATATTCGTCCTCCCGGCCTGCGCCGGAGCGCGGGACGCCAATGAAGGACGGAGGGTCCACGAGGTTGTCCTCAGCTTTGGTTGCTGGCCTTGCGACTCCAACATCTTCGTCGCCACGACGCTCATTGATATGTACGAGAAGTGCGGAGACGTCGGCTCGGCCGGGAGGGTGTTCGACGGAGTGCCTGTTAGGGGTGTCGTGAGCTTCAATGCCCTAATTTTTGGCTGAAGGTTTTGCTATCGTTAGAATTCCCTAACACCCTATTTGGAAAGGGGTGGAATTAAATTTCTTCCGGAATTGAAATTCAATTTCATCGTTTGGAACACATTTTCAACAGGAATTGATATAAAATTGGAAATCAATTCCCTTCAAATCCTTCCAAACAAATTAGACCTAAAAACTGGGATGTACATTGAATTAATTTATTTGAGGGCTAAGTATTGAAAATATAAGACTTAGGCAAGAATATACTGAAAGTACATAGATTTGTGATTGACAAGTTAAGACCTACTTGATGAATGTAGTATGTAGGTACAACTCAACTATGTGCATATTATATGATTCTGAGTTTCGATCCTATTAGAAATTGTTATCAACCAATTTTTGATTCTTACAGTGGGGGCTATTGGGCTTAAATAAAATAATAAGAGTTATAAAAGTTATTATTAAATATATTTCATAAATATTAAAACTCTATTTTAGATGACAAACACAAGTACCCTTACACCGTGAAGTATTCTCAAGAAAGAGAATTCCCTCCTTGGTTTCAACTACCTGGATTGGTATAGGAAACTGAAAATCATCTTGAGACATGAGAGAAAAATTTATATGCTCGAAGACGAACCTATGAAAGAGCTTACGCTTGACGCTTTGGAGGAAGATCAGCTATATTACTCCCAATATATGGAAGATGCATTGGATGTACAATGCATCATGCTGTTTTCTATGTCTACCGAGTTGCAGAGACAACCTAAGGACATGAGTGCTATGGAGATTGATCAACACTTACGTCAGCTCTTCCAAGAGCGTACGAGAGTAGAGAGATATGAAACCTCTCGAGCGTTGTTCCGCACCATGTTGGTGGAAGGAAATCAAGTTGGCCTTAATTTACTTAAGATGGTCAGGTACATAGAGAGGCTCGAAAGCTTGGGTCTTAAGTTGGACTAGGATTTGGCTGTTGACCTGGTCTTATTGTCACCACCTCTATTTTTTTCTGGTTCGTGTTGAACTTCAACATGAACAACATGGATAAGAGTTTGACTAATCTGATGTCAATGCTAAAAGCTGTTGAGAAGGATATGAAGGCAAATCCTTCATTGCATGTAATGATAGTCAGGAAGACCAACAAGCATCTTAGCATCCGAAAATTTAATTCAAAGGCTAATGTAGTGAAAAATCTCAAATATCAAACTCATAAGAAGTGTAAGAAAGGGATACAAGTACCCCAATCTGATGAGAAGGAGGCCATGTGCTTCCATTGTGGCAAGAAAGGTCACTGGAAGAAAAACTATAACATTTTCATGAAGAAGAATGTCAGTGCAGGGGAGACTTCAAATATCTTTTATGATAGAATGCAATCTTTCCGTTTCTTCATAAGGGTTATAGATTTTGGAAGTAGTTCTTACATTTATGCGAATATGCAGGATCTAAGTGATTGCAGATGGTTATCCAAGTGTGAGATGTACCTACGAGTAACTAATGGAGTGAGAGTTGCTGCGTTAGCTGTAGGAATTTTTCAATAAATTTGCCTAGTGGACTAGTTTTGAATTTAGAAAATTATTATTTTGTTTCTAGTTTTTCAAAGAATATTATTTCGGTGTTGAGTTTGGATGTCAAGGGATTTGTATTTCAATTCAAGGACAAGTTATGTTCATTTTATTTGAATAATATGTTCTAGGGGAATGGTTCATTGAATAATGGTATTTATGTTCTTAACTTAGATGAACCGATTTGTTGTATTGAAAGCAAGAAATAGAAATTGCATAGCTCAAACTTGAAATATTTTTGGCACCGTCAACTGGACAATCTAGTTGGACAACATTAAGAAAATCATCGACCGCTTTTCCACGTGAATCATTCAATGCCTCTCTCTCAGCATTACAATTTTTAACTTTATTTCTGATTTAATCAACTCACTCATCAATAATGATTGACAATAACCTCGCTGCATTTATCTATAAAGAGAGGTTAATAAAAAACTTAATCAATGAACGTGGTCCAATATCTAGCTTATCACAGAAGGAAGCTGAATCCTGCTATTTGAAACGAAAGGGGAGGAAATGTCATTCCATTCATTGGACGAGGCATTGCCGGAACTATCTGGTATCACTATTGGTAAAGAAGGGTTTCAACCCTGGAAAATATCTGCTTCCTCCACCCTTTTCCCTTGCGATGACATTAAACGATTGGATTGAAAGCAGAGATGGATGATAGTTCAAGAAAGAGGCAGTCTTAGGAAATCTTATAGGGTTAATGGACATCGGATATAAAGCCTAAAGTGGACACAACATTTAAATTTCCAAGATCTCATTGAATGGATGCGACGGTTCAATTTTCGAAGAGGTTGGAAGAGATAGATTCTCTGAACTCACAAGATAAATAGTCTAGGTTACATAAGTGGGTTTGGTATTTCAATTATCCTAGGTCCATGATGAAGGATATTCGTAATTATCCAAATTGGCAACCTCTATTAGTGGGTTGAGCTAGGAGAAGGTATAAATGGTGCAAACATTGATTTTGATCAACAAACAAAGTGGATGAGATTAAATAGTGGGTCTGGTCCAATTTAAGGATATCACCACTTTAAGGGCCTGATATGGTGCCATATCAGGCCTACGTTATAGTTGAAACTTATCGTAACATAGAAGCACTTTTGGAGAATCTTAAAGAAGCAACAAAGGGCACTGTTCGACTCCTTATAGCATCAGGAAGCCACCTCACTTGAAATGGGTGCAATCAGACCTGTGTAGGTTGATCAGCGGGTTTTGACCGAAACCCATTGATGGGCCTAGACTATTTGAATTTATGCAAACGCCCAATCACCAAGAAGGGTAGAGCCAGGAGAATGTAAATATGGTATAAAATCATTGTCCGAAGCACTATCATTGAGTTTCTTATGTTGTGCCAGTTGCCACAGAACAATTCAATTATCGAATTTTTACAGATTGAATGACATAACATGTTTACCGGAGTTCAAATTTACAAGCACATCTCCACGCAATGTTTAATGTCATAACTTACAACACTCCTATTTTAAAGTTCCAAGCAAACCTATTGGATTTCTGTAAATTGAACTCTAGACCATGTTAACACAGTCTTACATTGAAGGTTTTCACTGATCAACACCCTGACAATTTGAACATTATGATTTCTATTTGCCTTGCAAGACAATCAAGTTTATATTCTTGTGACGACCAACATGCACTTCTCATTTCATAGGTAAAACACCGTGTATTACTGCATAGAAAGATATAAAAGTAACAACATTGTACGCAATTATAGATTTACATTCCATACTGAACAATTTTTCTAGCAACAATATGGATGTACGTACAAAAATATATGTCCAACTATTGCTTTATATCTTATATGTTTAACCATGATATGTTTAATAAGTGAATTCTTTAACTCTTGTCGAGATTAAAAAACCCGTCCAATAAAAAAATTCATGCTCATTTGTTGCCTTTGTTGCTTCTCCAAATAGCCTTTGCAGCAATCGAAAATTCAGAATATATGGATCATCAGCTATTAGGAACTCCTCCTCTAAATCACTGTACTGCTTTGGGAGAAATTTATTTTATTCAATCTGCATATCATCAGTTAAGAATTCTTGTACATCTATATTGCCTTCTAATTCATCTACAATCTAAATATGATGCTCTTCCTTCTCACTCCAAGTAGGCTTAAAGTAGTCAACAAGTGTCGTACAGGGATTCACAACCTCATCTACAAGGTTATTTGCTTCTTCATTTAAATGAAAAGTCAAATTACTTGTATTTCTATTTGTTTTCCGCATATCACTATACCCAGAATAAGATGGAATATTAGTTTTGGATACTCCTACACCATTATCTCCCTATCCTATAGTAGAATTTGCTTCAAACATATTTTATTTCTCAGAGAGAATTTTTTCAGCAATCTGATCGCCCCTAAAAATTAAATTACAAACTAAGTTAGCAAAGATACAATGTCAGAATTGTTAGATGTATATACTAAAAGACTTGCTTCTTTTTATATATGAGATCATCTATTTTTTTTGAAAAGAGAATCACAACAACACTAGATGCTTGTTTATATTAGTACATGCGTAAAAGTCCTTTACTTTGCATTATAGATAACATGATGTGTGGTGTCACACGGAAGATCATGTTATCAGTCCCTTGCCTAGTATGAGCAGAGGCTCACAGTCGAGATGAAATTGGATAAACCATCGGGATGATTGTAGTGTAATTAGATGTGGTTGGTCTTGACTATAGAATTACACTAGTGTGCTTTGTGTACATTGAGCAGGACCAAAACTAGAGGTCATCCAATTTGTACTGACTTGATAATTGGATTAGACCTCGGATTTATTATGGAGTACAATTCATAAATCCCGATATAATAACGGGCACATATAGTTAATTATTATTTCTTTAATTTATCAATAGGTGAGATTTTTTCTGTTAAATCGATAGACCCGATAAGTTGAGAAATAATATTAATTATATGGTGTGCCGTTGATTATTGACGGAATCCGTGTCCTGGTGAGTCGGGATGATGATGCCCCCTTGATGAGCTCAAAAGGTTCATCATGTTAAACCCTGCAGCTGGATTTGATCCGACATGATAATAAGGTTGAGTGGTACTAGTCAAGGAGCTAGAAGTCGATCAATTAAAATTGTCAATAATTTAAATTAATCGACGGACATTCGATATCTTAAACACGTGGGGATGGATGACTCATAATAGGTGGAGCCCATATGAAAATATGGGGGTTGGTGAGGAAGTTCAATTAAGATCTTTTAGTGTAATGAATCTTAATTAATGAATTGGTTTTAGATCCATTAGTGGGCCAAGATCCAACTCCTCCTCTTAGTCCCTACCTTAGCCCTATAAATACCCCATGAGATCATGAAACCAAGGCTTAATCCAATTGACAACACCCTAGGCCTCTCTCCTCTCCTCTCCTCTCCCTCTCTTCACTCTCATAGGTTATTCGACCGACGCAAACAAGGACAGGTTCTTCCTCTCCTTTCTTCTTATCTTCTCCACCAACTCTTGGCTGGGACTCACATAGACAAGGAAGGGTGCTTCTCTTCCTTTTGTGGTGCTCAGCGGCGGTGGAGGAGTGGCCGGCGACCGGTGGGAGGCGGTGCAAGAGTGGGTTGCGGCGACGCCACAAGGTTAGAGGAGGAGGTGATTCCGGCCAGCTTTGGGTGAGCAAGGAAGCTATTTCTTCCTTTCTTCTTCTTCTTTATCACCCTCTAGAGGACTGCTATGGGCCGGCGAGGCTGTGGAGGCTTCCGGTGGCCGGCGGCGCAAAGGAGAGGGAGGCAAGGGCCGGCGGATCCTAACCCTAGGGTTAGGGTTTTGGCCAGGGCAAGAAGAAGAGGTCTTTTGGTGGCCTTTGGTGATCTCGGTTCTACGTAGCTCGTTGCCCACATGACGTCCGGGAGGGAAGGGTCATAAGGTAGAAGACTACGAGGTAAAGAGGGGTATATTTCTCTCTCGGCTCTAGTTTTTTTTTGCTTCGTCATTTTATGTCTATTGGTTAATTATTTTGATTTTGAATCATGGTTAATAATTAATTAATTGGACCCCGATCATAAACACAAGAACTGGCGATCCACTCGTCGTCTCTTCCGTGGTCATTCGGTTAGAAGAATTACAAGACACGATCTTTGTGATTGGCCAAGTTGTGATTCGTACCGAATGATACGATGACGAGAAGGTCATTGGGAGACAGGTTTCCATTCGGATTAAATTTTAATTCGTAGACATGGAGAGGTCTCTCAAGGACGACCAAGTATTCGCTAGGGAAACCCGCTAGGCCATACCCAACAAGAATCAAGTCTTGCTGGAATTCTAAAAGCATGCAAACTGGCAAACTAGCCCTGGTTGGGGATATCAACACTAAAAGGACATGATATGACACAATATCAGACCCAACATGGGCTTGGTATTGCGATACCACCCACACATTATATTTGACATTTATTGTAACATTAGAGCACCTCTAGAACACTGTAATGAGGTAATGGAGGACACCGTTAGACTCCTAGTTTCAATAACGAAACTCAACTCGAAATGAGTCCAATTGAAACTGTTTATGTTTGACTCGAATTATGAAAATAATGGTGGTCTTTCATTTGGGGGGAGGGGAGAAAGGGATTATTGAGTTGCAATGATTGTAAACAAAGTTCCATATTGAAAACACACGAAAAGAATCATGAATTTATAAGGGAAATATATCTTCATTAATCTGAGATTTTTGGTTAAGGCCCAATATCAAAATTATGAGGACTTGGTCAAAAGCAGACAATATCGTATCATTATGAATATATCTAAATTCTTTTTAGTATTAGTATTGAAGTCAAATTTATAACTTTGGATTTATAAATTCCTAAAATTTCGTAAAAATGAGGAATGAAAAGGGAGGATGGTGGGAGGGGACAGAAGGGAATAACACATATTTGCCAGTGCTATTTGGTAAATGCAGAATCATTGTATGTCTTTTGGTAAATTGGATTGGTGTGTATGCCTGTCAGTAAATTTTATAATTTATTTGTAATATTATTAGATGTTTAAACTTTAGGAAGATTATTTGCAGAGGGACTAGGCAGATAATTTTTTTTACCCAAAGGTTGGTTGAGTTTGATGTGGTCCTCTACTGGTCATCAAGCAACAACCGGTTGGTAAGATTCAAAATGTAAGGATTTTTATTTCGGGAGAAAAAAAAAATTAAATGAGCCTTTAAATGGGTTCCGTACTAGTGGTAAAAAACAAATTATCAGGATAAAGTGATCGAAAAGTTATGTTTATGTTTTTTTTATTGAAAAGGACAATTTGCCCGAACCGGCAATTAAATCGGCCAGAGCTTCGACCGGTTAACTTTGACGAGGTAGAAAAACAAAAGTTTGCACCAGCCGGGAATCGAACCCGGGTCTGTACCGTGGCAGGGTACTATTCTACCACTAGACCACTGGTGCTTGTTGATTGCTTTGGTATTTTATATATTTTATTGAAATTACTTGGTCGGTTAATAATCTATGCGAAATCGTGGCAGATATCGTCGGCTCGAGAATGAGCAGCGTTCAGCCTCTCTCGACCCACCACCGCCACCACTCGCCGCCGCCCCAAGTCAGCCTCAAGTCCCTCCTCTCCCTCCTCCACCGTTGCGGCAGCTCCCCCACCCTCCTCCCCCAACTCCACGCCCAGATCCTCACGTCCGCCAACTCCCACCACCCGTTCCTCCTCACCCGCCTCGCCCACGCCTACCTGTCCGCCTCGCTCCTCCCTGCCGCCCAAACCATCCTCACTTCCTTCCCCATCCCCCCGCCCCTGTTCCTGTGGAACGAGACCATCAAGGCTTATTCCCGCAACGGCCGCTTCCGCTCCGCCATCGACCTCTACCGCCGGATGCTCTCCCTCGGCGTCCGCCCCAATGAGTTCACCTTCACTTCGTCCTCCCGGCCTGCGCCGGCGCGCGGGACGCCGCGAGGGCCGGAGGATCCACAAGGACGTGCTCAGCTTCGGTTGCGGTTCTAACATCTTCGTCGCCACGGCGCTCGTTGATATGTACGGGAAGTCCCGAGACGTCGGTTTGGCTCGGAGGGTGTTCGACGGAATGCTTGTCAGGGGCGCCCCGAGCTACAATGCCCTAATTGCTGGGTGAGCGTTATTGCTATCATAAAATTCCCCAAGACCACTCTTTCAATTATAAAAATTGCAGCTTTCTATCACAATCTCACGGAGTTGGACTCGTAAACTACTAGGTATGTCTCAAATGGGGAGTATGAGGAAGCAATTTCCATATTCAATCAAATGCAGCAATCTGGAGTGCAATTTGATGCGATGACGATGGTAGGCGTCCTGCAAGCTTGTTCCCATTTGGGGTCCCTCCAACGGGGGAAATGGATTCATGAGCAAGTCTCGCAGGCCAACATGGATATAACATCCATTTGGGCGCATCTCTGATAACCATGTATTCTCGGTGTGGTAGCATCAACGATGCGCGGAGAACGTTCGACGGTATGCCCGAAAGAGATTTGATCTGTTGGACAGCCATCATCTGTGGATATGGCATGCATGGTCTAACAAAAGACGCAGAGGTTCTTTTCAATGAAATGGTGGCATCTGGAGTTAAGCCAGACGGCGTTGCTTTTGCCGGACTTCTAACAGGATTTAGCCACAAAAGAATGGTTGAAAAGGGTCGGGAATACTTCAGAAGAATGGTGGGAGAGTATGAGATAAAGCCTACATTGGAACACCTCAGTTGCATGGTCGATATGCTTGCTAGAGCAGGTAGACTAGACGAGGCCGAGGAGTTCATCGGAAGCATGAGCCTGAAGACTGATGCAGGGGTGTGGGGTGGGCTTTTGAACGCCTGCAAAGTTTACAAAAATGTCGACATGGCAGAGCGAACCATGGAACAGCTCGCGAGCATCGACCCCAGCAATGCAGGATGGTATGTCCTGGCGTCTAACATCAATGCATCTGCAAAACAGTGGGATGGTGTTGCGAGAATGAGACTACCGATGAAGGAGCGCAAGATTTCGAAGCCTCCCGGATGGAGTTCAATCGAGGCTGGAGGCCAAACCCACACCTTCTTCGCCTTCGATAAGTCGCATCCAAGTTCAGACAAGATATACAACTTTCTCAAGGAGCTGAAAGAGATTATGTGTCTTTTGCCTTCTTAGTCATCATGATTTATCATTTCCGTGTTGATATTGGGGCGGATTGGCAAGAGCACTGGGACGTTATAAGCAGGATTGCCAATAGGGAGATCGTTGTTTGGGATGCAAAGAGATTCCATCACTTCAGAAACGGTGCTTGCTCTTGTGACGATTTTTGGTGAAAATTGTGTTCCATCTAATGCTTTCTATGCTATTTATCTATCTACGCATTGCATCGCTGAGGAGCCTGAATCAGAGGCAAGGTTTGGAACGAATGTAGAAAAATAGAAGGTGATATATTTTTTCAAAAGTATATTAACATTAGTCAAATACATTTTTTAAAAATAAACATGGAAAATTATCTTCCCTACTAAATAACATTTCTAATGAGAAAGACGATTCCCCTTTGCAATCAGACGCTATTATTTATGTATTTATTTATTTTAATATATATACGGGTGTAAATGAGTTAAGTCGTTCGTGAACTATTCAATTAAGATAATGAGCTGAATTCAAGTTTGATTTCAAGTTTGAATACATTATCGAGCAAGTTCGATCTTAACAGTATTTAGTTTGTGAGCTCGTGAACATGTTCATTTGAAGGCTTGCGAATATTTTCGTTATGAGGCTCATGAACATGTTCATAGACTTGTTTATATATAAGGTTTTGATATTCTGTGCGCGCCTGTCCATGACGCCTAATCGAGATGCCTGAATTGAATCTAAGTATCCGGATACATCATGGTCAGGGTGTCTGGATTCAAATCCTGACACCCCAATTATATATATATTTAATTTTTTAAAATTAATATTTTCTCAAATATAAACTCACCTGATTTTTTTTTTAATAACTTCAACACTATAATCTAATTGGGAAATCTAAACTCTAAAGGTAAAATTTCAATAGTATATATATATATATATATATATATATATATATATATATATATATATATATATATATATATATATATATATATATAGCTCCTCTCTCTTGCGGACCGCGTGCGTGACCGAGGCGCCAGACCGATCAGGCAATGGCTTGATCGGTCTGGGTGTCTGGTCCACACGGGAAAGTCCGTACATCACGGTCCGCAGGAGAGCAAAACGTATATATATATATAGAAATTTTATGCTAAGGACCTTACCGTGTAAACTCGTGCACACCTAGTGTATTTGATTTTTTCTTTATTTTTTGCTTGCGGTTATCCTAGGTTTAGTCTTCCTATTTGGGTTTTAATATTAAGCACAAAAAATTTCAAACTAAAGAAATAGTTAAGGTTTGCATGGAGTTTGCACAATAAAATTCTTAACATAACAAAACTTTTATATATATATATATATATATATATATATATATATATATAAAAGACGAGTTTGAATACGATTGTTTATTTTTTGAACGAATTATTTTCAAATCGAGAATTAAGTTCGTTTAATTTTTAAACGAGTAATTTTCGAATCGAGATTCACCTATTTAATTTCATTATAAGCCGAAGATGAGAATTAAAGATTAAAACGAATTCGAACTCGGGCTCAAGCATCTAGTCTCGATTACACCCTTAATGAACCCTACCAAACTTATAAATTTCATTCTTTTTACTATTACATACACCAATTTGCTTCATATTATTGAGATGCCCTTTCGCGGAAGCGTTTCTCTCCTTGTTTCACCCTCGAATCGGTGTTCTGCGCGACCAAGCGAGCGCTTCAGCAGTTGCCGGCGCTGGACTCCGACTCGGTTCGACGTAGTCTTTTCGTCATCTTCGCCAACGAGATTCTTCCTTGCTGAGTGCGCTCCTTCGCTGGTGATTTCTTTTCCCCCCTCATTCTCTTTTCCTTTGTCCTTTCTTCTCTTTTTCCAGAGCTAGATCTACTTTCCCCCTTTCCAATTGTCTGTTTATCAATTTCGAATATCTCCTCTATCTTCCGTCTGGGAAGATCACGCGTTGTGGTCCGACGCATTGGATGCGGTCCTACACTTCCACAAATCGTGTGATTCATTCGACTCTGGGCGAGTCAAAGTCGAATCGGTAGACATACAGATATCAGAGGATTTGAGAGTTTTGGTCTAGTTACTGGTGGGATTAGCAGCAGTCTGTTTTGACGGCGAAAATTGAATTTCTCTACTGATCCTTGTCCATACTGGTCACTGGGACATAACCTGACGGTCCTGTATGCTTAGTCTCGGGGCTGCTTGAATCATGCGACATGTTGAATAGTAATATTGAAAATAATTCATATATTATGATGCCAATTTGGTGTACTTCAAATAGATGATAAAGTGAGAATAAAAGGAAGATGGTATGGCGTTGTTTAAAGACGACATATATTCTATGGTTAGAAGAGTTCAAGTTGAAAATGAGAGTGGCAGAAGAAGATCAAAGAAAGGCTAGTGAATGTGATAAAAAATGATTTAATTGATTGGATATTATATATGATTTTCTTGCTTAGAGTTCATTGGAAGAACATGATTCATGTAGCTCAGCAAAATATTTAAGACGAACACGGCTTTATGATGAATTATGAAAATCATTTGCTGAATTTTGTTTTCTTTTAACAATGAATTTGCCGTAGGACAAATCCCGAGAAAACTGACATTCTTTATGATTTAAAAAGCTATTTGTTTAACCAAAATATTTAAATGCTTGGTTTAAGTTATCATGCATAACCTTGGTTACGTGATTATCGGGTAATCACATAACCAAGGTTATGAGGAATAAAACATAATCTAATGTTGCTTGGTTCAACCTTTGGAATCCTTATTTTAGGGGAAAAATTTAAAAAAAAATTTTGGGAAATTTTTTTCGCTAACCCCGAAATCATGTAAAATCTCACACTTTTAAGGCAATCATATTCCGGATTATATATTTATATCCCTCATTTACTGATGTGGTGGACATTCTCCATCACCTCGGAATCACTCATTATTTGAACCAAACAAGATTAAATAACATAACCTTAAAGTAGATAACCAAGGTTATCAACAATAACCTTCAATCAAACATGCCCTAAGTGTTTGACATCAAGATGCCTTTCAGAACATAGCAATAAGTAAATGTGTCGTAATATGCAAATGAAAAGATGCCACATAGGTAAAATCTCATGTTTGCAGTACAGATCAGCTAGTTACTTAGTCAACATTAAAGGCCTTTTATTGTTTTGTACCTTATTCTAGTGAATACCTTGTATTATCAAAACTATCTCTATCTATCTTCAAATCTAACTATACAGTTTTTAAGTTTCCATGCAAGTTTTAAGTCTTGTTATATGTGGGGTTTTAGTCCTGGCCTAAACAAGATGGTGCCACGAGCCTATTGAGGTGGCTCAAGATCAATACCCATCAAAGGAGGAGCAGTGGGAGGAGGAAAATTAGGAAGAGGAATTAATTTCTTGTGTTTCATTGTTCTTTGTGTCTTGAGGTGTTGTCACAACACTGCTATCATGTCTCAAAGAAGCAAGAAAAAAAAATGTTGTTCATGGTTTGCATCTGAAAAGCAGGAAGAAAATGACACGTGTTGTTTGCTGTTTGCATGCTGAAGGAATAAGGAGAGGTGATTTTTGCTCCCTATGTTACAAGGGAAGAACCACATCATCTTGAAGCGGCAAAAGAAATACTTGCTGCTACTTGAAGGAAGAAGAAGTGCCACTTGAGAGGAAGATGAGTAGACAAGGTGCTTCTTGTGCCAGACTTGTGACAGTTTTGAACGGCCAGTGAAACCAGAAGTTTTGGTCATGCGCATATGCTTATCATTATTAATGTAGGTTACTTTAGATCTATAACTCAAGTGAGGAACTTCATAAACTGGTTAGTAGCCTTAATAGATTGAAGATTTGAATGATCATGAAGTTCCATGATGAATTAGGTTATCCCGAGTCATGGTTGTCTGTAGAAATTGATTAGCTAGTGAAATTATTGAGTTTTGCTCCTCTTAACTCTGAATCTCCTTGTGATATTTTTAAAGTATTCTTTTAAACCTGATAGGTTTTGCCTTCCATTCTCCAGGGTTAAGATGGTGAAGTTGACAATGATAGCACGTGTTACTGATGGCCTACCATTAGCTGAAGGATTGGATGATGGTCGTGACCAGAAAGATGCTGACTTTTATAAGCAGCAAGCTAAACTTTTATTTAAGAACCTGTCAAAGGGTCATTATGAGGCTTCTAGAATGTCAATTGAGACTGGTCCATACTTCTTCCAGTATCCTAATCTTCTGGATGTTTTTTTTTTCAGTATATCTGATAACTGGCAAATGGTCCAACATTTGGTCTTTAAATTCTTGTCAAGAAGTTCATTAATATGTAAGGATGATTATTCTTCATTTGCAAGCTTGTCATAGAAGAACTTTTAAGAGTTTTAGTTATCAGACCATCTTTACTAGTAGGTGAGTATATGTCTCTTGATCGACCCATTTCTGATGCATTACATCTTTTTTGCAAGTACTCTTTGTTGAAGATTTGTCTGATCCCATATGTAGTTTCCAGACAAGAAGCTTGTTGTTGATAGTTCCATGTGTGATACATACGTGTTGTGCCCCAATTGATTAATTAGTTTCGTTCACTACCAAGCCTAAAATTCTTTACCACTGTAGCTACTTTCTTTTTGAAGTTTTGTGGTAATAAAATGTTCAATTATGTATAAATTTATAAAATAGTATGGCCATTTTACTATATTTTTAATTGTGCACATTCTACTATATTTCTCCTTGACTCAGTCATTCAGCTACATTATTGAGGGGCGTGTTTGTTACCTTACAATGTGTGATCGGTCTATCCAAAGAAGCTTGCTTTTCAATATCTGGAAGACCTCAAGAATGAGTTTGAGAGAGTAAACGGGAATCAGATCGAAACTGCTGCAAGGCCTTATGCTTTTATCAAGTTTGGTAGAGTTTTCTCCGAGAGTAACAATCATTTACAATAACCTAATTATATCTGAACTCTGATATTTTATTGCTTTCTTGGTGTTGTATGTAGATACTTTCATACAGAAGACCAAGAAGCTTTATTTGGATACTCGCACCCAGCGAAATATTGCTAAGCTGAATGATGAACTCTATGAAGTCCACCAAATAATGACTCGCAATGTACAGGAGGTTCTTGGTGTTGGTGAAAAGTTAGATCGTAAGTTTTTAAATTTAATTATTTTGTGTAGGTTTGTAAAGAATTTAGTGAAAAGTTGCTTACCCTTTGTTCCTTATCAGTGCAATTGAGTTTCGAGTTTTCTAACTCTGTATCACTGAATTTCCTCTTAACAAATGAAAAAATAGTGTTCTTTGGAACCACAATTCTCTTTAGAATCACACTTTTTGTTTGTTTCTCCTTCCTAAGGTTTAAGCTAGTCAAAGTGGAAGCTCCATCCTTTCCTATGGCATAGGCCACCAGAATCTTTGGCAGTTACCACAGCAGGTTTTCATTGTTGATTTTTAAAATTTCAATTATGAACATTAAAATCTTTTCTAGCCTTTTAGCCACAGAAATTAGTTCATGGCTAATACTTCAATTCTTACTAGACTTGTTCGGTAATGATCATTATTTTGAAAATCTGATATGTGAAGCAGTGTCTCCATCCTATTTTCTTGGAATCTGTTAAACTCTATGTAAGACTAATATTGTTGACAATATTTAAATCTGTTAAATCATTTTTTATTACTTAACTTGATTTTTGTTTATTTTGCAATTTGTCATCTGAGAAACCATTTTATTTATTTTTATGAAAATTATGGATTCTTTGCAGAGGTGAGTCAATTATCAAGCAGGTTGACATCTGAGTCTCGAATATACGTTGATAAGGCGAAAGATCTAAATCGACAGGTAAGCATATAAAAAGTCCTTGGGTATAGACTTTGAGATGTGTAATTAATGTGGTCAAAATCAATTATCACGCCAATTGTATTTATTATTTTAGAAACATAACAATTAATTAGTTATTAATTTATACATGTGGTTTATTGATGTTGTTCTATTTCAGAATTAAATGCCATGTAGGTCATTGATTATAGTAAAACAGACATTTCATTTTACAGTATTTATTTCTTTTCTGAAATTAATTTGTAGCGACTGCAAAATATAGTGGTATGGACCTGCAGTATATACCTATTGATGATTATTCTGGACAAAAAACTAACTTGTGACTAGAATTATTACAACCCCCAAAACCTTAATGTAAACTTTTTGTTTTGATCAAATTTGTTACAAATCTTGGGACATGTTTAGCAACTAATCCTAGGATGTCTTGCTTACTTTTGTTTCTTCTTCATTTTTTTTTATATACATGCTTCTAAACTATCTTAACTACTAGTTTCAAACCTCAACTTAGTAAACCAACACTAAAAATGGCAATCATGAGGGCAGATAAGCTAGCGGTTTCTGTTGTTTTACTTGTACCATCGATTTCTCCTGCATTGGAAAACCGTATTAATCGGGCTTGTCTTTCAAAACTGATAGTCCCCTGCTGGCTGCTACTAAACTACTTTCTTTATGTTTTATGCCTGTTGCAATTTATCTGTGGCCTGACAACGGGTGTAAGAATATATCATAGATAAAATGCATTCTAAATGGATCCAACCCTAAATGCCTTTTTTACACACATTGTGTTCTCATCCACTGAATTTTGAATCTCATCCTTGCAGGCTTTGATTCGAAAATGGGCTCCTGTCGTCATTGTTCTTGGAGTAGTAATGCTTCTCTTTTTTATTAGAAAGAAGGTATGGTGAATCCAATGTTGAGATCCCATCTCATGTTGTCTCCATCATGTGCCAATTTTGTGGTTTTGCCCTTATCAATATACCTTTAGAATATAACAAAAATGGAGCTTGCTCAGGCCATGTATCTGCAATTAGGTATACTCATCTCCCAGTGAGAACTATCATATGTCAAATTCTACTGCAATATTAGTTCCATTTTCTAAAAGTTCTTGGTTGGTTCATGATCATTTTCTATTTTGTTTTATTTTTCAATCTGTGTTTAAATTAACTTGTATAAGCTTTGCCATTCCCAGCACAGGTTAGAAATTGTATCATCTCTGCTTTATTTGTGTATCGAAATTCTTTGATTAAGGTTACATTTAACTGTTGATGCTTGAGTCAATGACAAAAGTCTTTATCTTGTCTCTGCCTTGGTAAACTTGTATTTCAAATAAAATCCAAGACCAAGGAACACCAGGGCGGCCACCACAACATTCATTAGCAGTTTCTTCCTCACCTGAGTCAGCTCCACCGCCATGCCACCTGCGCCTTGTGCCACTCCCTCACTCCGGCCATCGGTTGGCTTCAAGCTTTCCAATTCCGCTTGTCATAGCTGGGCTTCAAACTTTCCGACGGCGCTGGCAGTGCCTTTTTCTTTTGACTATTTGCTTCGTCTGCCTTCTTTTCCTTCCCTGTTGCTCCTGTTGCATAGACCCCTGCGGCAGTGGGTGAGTGCTTGTCGGTGGTGGTCGGCTTAGGTGCAGCCTCAATAACGGCAGCGACCAGCTTGGGGAAGAAGATATGGAGTGTATTGTTTTCAAACTTGGCATGCACGCTGTTAATGTCACAGTTGGCTGAAATTTGGAGATTTGTTGAGAATCGCTGCCATTGCTTGCCATCAGTGTCGAGTGGCCGCTCGCCGCTGGCACAGACGTCGCCGTGGGTATCTATCTCCACCTTGAGTTGCTCCTTCTTGAATCCTACAAGCCCCCAACATCAAATTTTTATACAACTGATAGGTCATGGGTTACAATCCTAACAGTCGTTTGTTTTCAAAAGATAAAGAAGTTGCAATTCGTTCGGTTTATTATTCCCTATCAAAGAGTGAGCAAAAGAACTTGCCGGGTGCATGAATAAGAGCAACGTCTAACTTTTCTCCGCGAATCCACTCAAGAAGAGGGTTGAAGTCCATGTACACGCGCGGAGACATGGTTTTTGACTTGGCATCCATTGGCGAGATGAGCCACCAATGTTTACTGATATATGGTCTGTTTTTTCGAGAAATTGAGAAAGGATACAGATGGATGAAGATGAAGACGAAGACCATCCTTGTAATTAGTTTCTTATATATGCATTCATCGTGTTGATAGCATTGCTTGGGATGGTGGATCTATCATTCAACAAGCGAATTGGATTAATTGTCTTTGGAATGAGGTATTCTCTGATGGCTTGTCATTGGACGTATACGTTCCTTGGCCAACATCTTGAATAGGAAAATCAAGAGGAGAGAGATGCCTTCTTTACCTCCCACCTTTTTTTTATTATTATTATTATTTGAAGAGGGAACTGATACTTTACTTCTTGTTTTTTGTTTTTTTAAAGATTTTTCTTTAAGAAACACAACTTAATATCATTCTCCAAAATTTTAGAAATTAGGCCCGTGGAAGCCATTTGATCTCTAATCATGACCAAATGATCAAATAACATGATGCATTCAAACATATGGCACTTTGAATATGTAATTAAACATTAGATTATGTAAAATTATTTTATATTATTAATATTTAATATGATACAATGTATATCAAACCTAGCACCTACTTAGTAGCCTAGCTAGTGAGGAACCTTCCACTCACTTTCCTTTACCTTGGCTAAAAAGATATTGGGCACTCATTTTGATGCGTCTATGGAATGAGTAATTGACCCTCCTTAATAGTTATTTGTGTAAAAACACACAGTGGATCGAATTTTTCATTCATGGAACTATCAAGAGTACCAATCTCACAATTAAAGGAGTGATAAATGATTGGTCAAAATTCTAAAAGATGAAAGGGGTCCAATCCTACCATTGCCATGGAAATTGAAACGAAGGTGGATGAGAGTGATTAAAGCATAAAGATAGAGAAACTTGAGACAAAGAAAAGAGGAGAGGAACCAAAAGGTCGTGGACCCCCTTCCAAGATTAATGAGTAAAAATAAAGTTTTGGAACAATCATTTCGAATTTGATGTGCTCCTCATTTTGGTGCCACAGTGTTATCTTGAATGATCATTCATCAATGGTTTTAGCACAAAAGTAGTTTGAACAAATTAAAGCTTCTATTAGAATCACTAACTTCTATTTTTGTTATATATAGAGAGTACTCAACCATACTAAAGTCAACTAGTCAATTAGAATCATCAAAATATTCTTTAATTATTTCAGCTTTAATTTCTTGGGCTTCCAAACATGATGTGATATTCATCTCAAGTTTCTACTGACATGATAATTTTACCTTCATATCAACTTCTAAATTAAACACGTTTTGACAGTTAATTACTCTGTGTTTGTAGTTTGTGATTAGTGTGAACTAATCTAGTACATGGAATCTTGCCTCCACCTTATCAAGTGGTGAGCCTTAATGTGCTTTCTTTCAGCATCATTCTGACTCAGTGACTCTCATGCAATCTGATTAGACAAAGAAAACTCATGCTTACACCCATGCATGCATGAGAAAAAACAAAGAGAGACGAAGAAGAACTTAGAGAGCATGGGCACGTAATAAATATAATATATATCCATGATCAGTAAGGTTATAACTAGTGTTGATGCAATACTGAATATTAATTAGATTCTGTATTAATTTGGCTCTCTGAGAATTTTGATTTAAAGATTTTGGTCGGTGAATCTTTTCCTTTTTCACTTTGCTTTATGAATCTCCCAATCCACCTTCAAGGCTGCTTCGACTATCACTTCCTCCTTTTTGTATAATTAAAACCCATATTACTACACGCAGCCTAATGCTCGAGTGCCTGTAAAAGCTAGCTAAACAAAGGTAGTGGAAGACAATTAATCAGTTTTGGCCATAACTATTATTTTATCTTCCTCAGTGCATGAAGCTGCAGCCATATGACCTCTCTGTCATCTCCATTTGCATGCTTTTCTACCCTCTATATATAATTTATAATTTACTCTCTACCTCCCATTCTTTATGTAGCCTTCTTCCTCCTTGGCCAAAATTTTGAGCTTCCACTGATTATTTTGAGAGAGAGAGTGAGAGAGAGATGGAAGTGGGTGTTTGGAATGAAGTTTGATTCAAGATCTTCTCAAGCAAAAAGAAAAGAAAAATAAATCAAAGAAGGATTTGAGTTTAGCGAAGATCTCGGACCAGGCTTCATTCCTCACACCTTACTTCTGGAATATCTATCAACCAAATAAGGCTGAATCTGCAACAGGTAAATAGTTATGGTCACTTGTTTTCTTCTCGGATTAATTAGAAACAAAGCACTTGTTTTACTGTTGTTTTAGTTATGTTTTGAGTTTATCTTGAAAAAAATTGTATAAATGGTGCATCGTTCTTATCAGTTTGATACATAGATTATTATGTGTATTTCAGAAAAAGCAATGTTTTGTTATATATAATTGATCTCATCTCTACAAAAATTCTATATGCAAATTTGAAGACTAAATAAAAAAATAGTTAGGGTTTTCTAGTTCATACTGTAATTTATTGTTCTGATCACTTTGATACACTATTATGTGAAACATTTTACAATATTGAAAAAGAATCGTGTATGTTGCTTTAGAAAAAGGAAATCAGATTTCAGAGAAATCATTTGTTTCATTTTCTTATAGTTGATCTTATATCTACAAAAACATTACATTATTGCAAATTTGAAAGATGAAAAAAATGTTGATCATACGGCAAGATTGTTATGATAATTACTTAGATTATGTTTGAGCTTCTGTCTATGAAAATCTAATATTCTCAAATAATTTGAATGGTAAATTAGAAAACTTAAGATTGTTTTGATCAGTTTGATAGATTATTTAAAGTTCATCTTACAATGTTAAGAAGCATTTTTAGAGAAAATAAATAAATAATTTTGTAAGGGATATCAAATTGATGTCATGCATATAGCTGATCATTTGCTTTAGTTTATCAAGAAATTAGGTCTCATCTAACATTTTTTTTAATATCCAAATTTATCAATACATTGTGACACAATGCATGGATCTAGAAAGAATAGTTGTTATCTCAGATATTCATGATTCGATTTCTAACTATAGTGTATTTTACAAAAAAAATTTTTCTAAATGGACACGAACCTTGGGACGCTGGCTTCTGGATTGCTGCCGCAAGCACTTCCCGATTTACTTTGACGGTCGTCGGTGAGAAATTTCCATGGCATCTGGCCGGTATTTAAGGTTGGAAAAACTTCGTTAATTATTTTTTTTAGAAAGAATATAATTAATAAGTAATATCTGGAGGGATCCTAGAGAAAATAATTAATAGAAGCTTAACTAGAGTAAAATGAGAGATAAATAATGTTAGTTCTCTTTATATATATATATATATATATATATATATATATATATATATATATATATTCAAATTTCTATTTTCCCATTTTATCCCATATAAAACTTATTGTTAGAGCTTGTTTACTTGAAAGATTGAAAAATGTATAACTGAGCAAGCAATAAAATAATAGACGAAATTAGGTAAACATGAAAATTAGCATGTTTGATTTGCTATGATGATCAGGTGCAACTTAATTATGCACTAGTTGATTACTTGTACATTGCACAGGGACATAAATAAAAGTGGCAAAATAATAGTTTTTTTAAAAAATAAAATTAAATATATATAATGATATGAACTGCAGAATTAAGAGGTTAACTATACGTCTATTAGATCATCGTCCAGTAAATTCAAGTAAATTGAAATGAAATTCAACTGTGCATCCACGAGTGTGAAATTCAATTAAACTGAAGGTCATGATGACCAATATATCAGATTCTAATCCTTCATCATGGATACATATACGTGCACGTCTGATATTCTAATTTTTCTCATTTGATTATTTTTTTTTTTTTTTTTATATTTTCATCATACGTATTATCTTATCTTCAGATCATCCGACCCTTCCCCTCAGTACTACGTTTATTTTGCATGTGTTTCCATGGACGTGTGATATCCTACGAATGACTGAGCAGTTATGAGATTGTCAGATTTGGTTTCTTCAGCTGCTCTCATACGAACACATGACACTAGATGAACGGAGCGGCAACTAACGACGTCGGATTTGATTCTCTCATCGGCTACATAATGATATGTTAACTGACATGGAATGCTCTCCGGACAATCATATAAACACTCATGAAGGTAATGATGAGGATTCCAATGTTCTCTTCAACTCCATCAAGTTCACCTTTCTTCTCCATCTTCATTTCTTCAACTTATCACCTCAAACACCCCCTAACTTGAGAGTCGGAGTCGTCCGGATCCGTCCCTCGATCAGTCTAATCTTTTATTTGAGTATATCTTAGGTTTATTCATCGCCTTCATCGATGTTTTTGCAGCACGTGCACATCAACGAGTTCGTTAACTGATAGCTTGATTGTTGATGCTATTTTTGGCCAAACAGTGATCTTTATCAATATTTTATCAAATAAACGTTAGTGGTTACTGTACACTGATAATGATTGTCCTATGTTTATGATTCTGAGTACATCATCCCTCTTTCTGGCAGGTCATGGTTTCATACAACTATCTTGATTACATTGATAACTTGACCTCCCTAGTTAACAAGTTTTATTGAAAATATTTTACCTTCACTCTATATGTAAAATGTGCACAAGCAAACACACTATTTGGCCGGTCTTGCATTGATATATGAAACACTCATTCAGATTACAAATGTTATTCCTGTATTAAAAAAACAAAATCGATAAAACCGGTAACATAAACCAGAGGTGAATGATTCGATCTCATGAAAATTTTTCATCGACTATTAGAGTAAATCGAAAGGTACTTGTAGTGGGTGGCCTAAATGTCTAATATGTTGTGATTGCGTGCTCCATTTGAAAAGAAATTTCTACAAATGCATCGTAATTGAAAATCAAACCGTGAATGATTGAGTGATAATTTAGCGTTCTTTCGCTGCACTATAGCCACGGGGACGCTATTCCTGTATTCAACACTTTCAATTCGCTCTTTCCTCGTTGCAGGAATAACAATTTTTGATGCCATCATATGCACAGTTGACCCTTCGACCGGAGTTGTCTATTCCAAGAACCCCGACGGTGAGTTTATCAAAGATGATTTCTCTTTGCCCTTGTTGTCGTTGGGAAATCATCCTACACTTAAACTGTCGAGATAACCTCAACCTAGCATGTCATGTTCCTCTGTTTCTATGGTTTCTACTTCTGAATCTTCTGCTGCTGTTCCAAGAAGTAACGGGTTGGTGGACTATTTGCCATGGGCATTTGCTAGTTTATTGCCATTCTAACTTGGGCCTTGCACCTTAGAGCATTGAACATTTTCCCCTTGTGACAACTCAATTTTGATTGCTTTTGATGAGATGATTTCCTCTACTATTCTTTGCAAAGTTGCAGCAAAGCAAGTTGTACTGGATAAAGAGAATGTTAAAATGCAGAGTTCTTGTCGCTTTTTTGTAGCTGAACTTGAATGTTTCAGGTTGGGATATAACCAATCACAATAGATAGATGAGACATCATAAACAAAGTTTGGTGGTTTTATCATTTCTATACATCACCTTTAACTTTAGCTAAAATATATCCATTCTTAGCACAACAGATGTACAAAAGCATGGTACATGGACATTTACCATGGAAATTTAGTCACTTGAACATAGAACTAAGATTATCATAACAAGAGGTCATCATTATCATGCTCATCTAAAGGCCAAGCCGCATTGTATTTACTTTTCTTTGGAATTTTCCACCTGTTGAACTGCCTCTGCTTCTGTAATCAGTTTCAAAATATCATCTTTCTTTGTCTGCAGAACTTCCATCTTGGCTTCAATATTCTTTAACTTCTCTTTAAGTTTTTCTATATCCATGTTCTTCTCCTTCCCTACTTTGCCTTTTTCCTTCTGTTTCCTGTCTTTTTCCTTTTTATCCTTTTTCTTTCCATCTTCACTTGCATCCTCTTTGCTAGCATCTGTCTCTCTGTCCTTCTGTTTGCCTGAATCATCACCAACTTCTATTTTTCTCTTCTTTTGCTTCTTGTCTCTTTTATCTTCTGCATTTTCTTCTTTTTCTACCTCTCCATCTTTCTTTTTCTTTTCATTTGATCCATCATCATCCTCATGGATACTTTTCTCCTTCTCCTTCAATTCATCTTTGTCTTTTGTTTCTTTCTTCTTCCCTCTCGATTCATCATCTTTGTCCTTGGTTTTCTCTCTGTCTTTCTGTTCATTCTCTTCATCTTTGCTTTTCTTCTTTTCCTTCAAGTCAGCCTCTTCATTCTTGTTTTTCTTTTTCTTCATTTTGATTTCATCAGTTTCATCCTTGATTTTCTTCTTCTCCTTTTCTGTCACCTCACTATCATCCTCATTCTCATCTTTGCTTTTCTTCTTTTCCTTCAATCCTTCATCTTTATCCTTATTCTTCTTCTTTTTATCCTTCAATTCATCATCTTTGTCCTTAGTTTTCATTTTGTTTTCTGGTTCACCTTCATCATCCTTGCTTTTCTTCTTTTCCTTTGGTCCATCCTCGTCATCTTTGCTTTTCTTCTTTTCCTTCAAGTCAGCCTCTTCATTCTTGTTTTTCTTTTTCTTTATTTTGATTTCATCAGCTTCATCCTTGATTTTCTTCTTCTCCTTTTCTGTCACCTCACTATCATCCTCATTCTCATCTTTGCTTTTCTTCTTTTCCTTCAATCCTTCATCTTTATCCTTATTTTTCTTCTTTTTATCCTTCAATTCATCATCTTTGTCCTTAGTTTTCATTTTGTTTTCTGATTCACCTTCCTCATCCTTGCTTTTCTTCTTTTCCTTTGGTCCATCCTCTTCATCTTTGCTTTTCTTCTTTCCCCCGACACATCTTTCGTTTTCTTTTCTTTGGAATCATCCTCTTCATTCTTGTTCTTCTTCTTCTTCTTCTTTTCCTTTGAGTTACTGTCGTGGTCCTTGTCGTCCTCACCCTTTTTGCCCTTTTTCTTCTTTTCTTTTGATTCATCATCTTCATCCCCGTTTATCTCATGTTTATCCAACTTCTCCTTGTGCTGCTCCTCGTCATCCTTACCCTCATGCTTGATCTTCTCTTTCTCTAAAGATTTTGTGCTTATTTCAATCTCCAACTCTTTCTTCTCCTCCTTTTCTGTACTCGCATCAATCTCTTTTGCTTTGACCTTCACATGAAACTCTTCTTTTACTTCCTCTACCTCGATTTTGTCTGCAGTGGCACATTTGTCCTCCATTTTACCAGAAATATACTCCAACCTGAACTGAAACCTGAGAGTAACAAAATGGAATTTAATCTCCTAAAGAAATTTGTAAGATTACAGTCTAGCAGAACCATTGAACTCTGAACAACATCTATAAACTAAAACACAAATACATATTTACAGAACAGATCTGGATCCTCTGTTGACAGATCCAATAAAACAGTAAAATCGCCATCTCCAGCTAGATCAAAAACCAATTTCCAGGCTAATACAAAAAACTAAGACTAGTGTTGATGAAGTGTCTACGCAAGTAAAATCTGAACGAAAACGGTAATCCGAAAGAAATCGCCGACCCGAAAAAAAAAATCCCACCCGAAAGATCGAGATCTAATGTCTTTTGATCAATCAAAAGAAGCTTAATTGTGCTAAATCTGAATATTCCGCAAACAAATATTGCAAAATTATGAAAACCTACCCAAAAAAAGCACGAAGAAGAAGGAAGCTCGTCGCTGGAAAGAAACAAATCGCACCTTGATGGAGAAGGCTCCAACAGCGAGATCTGGTGTAATCCGGAGTCTCAATCGTACGTTGCCATTAATAGGAAACGATGGACAGCGAAGCTCGCGGACATTCCGATCCCTTCGTGCTTAAGCAAGAGGAGAAGGTTCTCTTGAACGTGGCATTGTCTTTATGCGGCACGCGCTCGCCACGCTGAGTCGCGGATTAACTTGATTGGAAAGGGGCCCATTAGGTCGGTATGGGCTCTTGGGCCCAGCCCAACAAAGGTTCCTATGTCGGTCGGATCTCACCCATTCTCCTTCACTGGTTACTTCCGCGTCGCCCCTCTCCGCTTTCTCCCCCGCCGTCGCTGCGGAGCCACTCTTGCCGTCAATCTCCTACGCCGTCCGTCCTTCTTGATTTCTTGTTCCCTCTTGCTTTGATCGCTTGGAGTGGATCGACTGATCTTTGCTTCTGTTACAGGTCTAGGGTTGGAGGGAAAGGTAGGGCTGAATTAGTGGTTAAAGAATATCCTGCAAGTAATGTCTGTGATGATTTACATTTGGATTACTTTGTGGTTGTTGGTGCACAGAATAATCTGACGCTTGATTTTGAAGAACGCTTTTTTTTTCATGGGAAGCCGCAGAGCAGCTTCCACTGCGCTGTGGATGTTCATGATGGTATCGTCTTCCCTAGGTATGTATCGTGTTATATGCAATTACTCTTTCATCCTTCTTTTAGTTCAGTAGAAGCAGAGGTATGACTATAAATTCATAATTATTTTGGTATATAACCAAGCATTACATTGGACTCTGGATTATTCACTATTTGTCAAGTGTCCGAATTGAACCAACTTCATTCTCCAAATTTGACAGAGAATTGCTAGACTTGGAGTTGCATTAGTGTTGGAAATGAACTTCTAGATATCCACATAATAAACAAATACTATGGTGCGATCCTATCCAAGTCCTACAAGGGGAATGCTCAATTGGTCATCGTTGCTGCTCACATGCATTATATGCAAGCTATAGTGTGATCCTATCGAAGTCCGTTCCTACAAAAACAACAATGGGAAGTTGTCTTTCTACTGTAATATGGAGTGTCATTGTAACATGCAATTCATTGGATCTTTTTTAATTTTGTTAAGTAGGGTTGTGTTTGGTCCTCTACTATCTTTATAGCATTAGCCATAGTTAATAATTTTTATATTCTTCATCACCAATCACTATTAGACGTGGAGCCATCACTAGACCATCACCTACCATCACCGAGTCATTGCCAATTGTATCTGTTGGCCATCATCAATTGTCGTCGAACCTTCGCCAGCCTTCATCAATTGTTCACTAACCATTGCCAGCCACTGTATCAAGTTGTCAAACCACTGCCAATTGTTTAAATCGTCTCAGGGCCACCTTGAATCGTCGTCTGACAATGGCTGCATCCAGCTATCGAACAGCCACCAACTGTCGCAAATCATGGCTAGACCGCCACTGAACTCTGATCACTATTGTCATATTGCCAAATCAATGGAGAACAAGTTGGAGAGTAGTGATGAATTTTTTTATTGCCATCTTGCAAGATACAGAAGGAGGCACTTTGGGCTTGGTATGCGGTGACCCCTAACTATGAAGGCTTTTTCTCAGCCTATTCAAGTTTTCACTATTGCTCTTCTGATGACACGGCATTGCCGCTAGAGTATGATCCAAAACCTTGCTCCCTGTTATGGTTGCAACATATCAGTGCTACCTAAGACGTGAAGCAATACCTGATGTAAATAAGGTCACTGTTGGGCAAGTATTGAAAATCATGGTTTTACACATACCAACAAAGAATACTGTTCTACATGATTTGCTTACATTTTTAGCCTTTGCAAGTCAGGTAGAGCACATGCATTCAATATTTTTTTTTGTTTCTGGTAGATGTGTTTCTGTGCACCCTTACTATTTTATTCTCAATGGGATGCATGTGTTCTTTTATCAAGGTTGACAGGATGAATATCCAAGTCTAAGGAAGAGCTCGAAGAATCACCATTAATTTGGTATTTCCTTATGAAATTATTGAGAGTATATTATTTAAAAGATTGCTTTAAGTGGAGCTAAATTTTCTCAATTCATGGGATGGAGAATGATTTTTGTTTTATATACTCTGACCTGAAAATGCAGCATTTATCAGCATGATCATTGCTCATGCTGGTGATGGGATCATTATCAAGAACAATGAACAGAGAGACTGAATCAATTTATGGTCCATCCAGACTGCCTTATCACTGGAAGGTATTTGTGTAATTAGGAAATTACAATATACGCTCTTTTGAGATATAAATTAAACTTTGTGAAAGGCTCAAAGATTATTTATTCATGAGGAAAATAATTCTTATTCTTATTTGCTTCATGTTTGATTGTTTGCGCCAGAAGCATGATTGCTAGCAGCTACTTGCCAATAGTTAAATGATACTTGTTTCTGTGTGCCATGATATGTTTGCATGTACACAGGCCTGAACAACTAACGCACTCTGCTTATCCTTGCTCATTATGTGTTTTGCTAGCTTGATAATAGATATTATATCCTTATTATGTATACAAATTTCCGGATCATAACTGGTTGAAGCTTGATCCGATGGGCTTGATTAAGTCCAGAGACATTTCACTGGTTCCATTTCATAAGAAAAGATAAGTTTCAAAGTTACATATGTGGTTCCTAGTGGTTGATTGGTTGCTATTTGGTTCCAAGCAATTTGCCACCGGTTGGTCCTAAGATTTCTGTCAAGTTTTCATCTGTATACCCCGAGAAGTTATCATAGTTTATATGTTCAAAAGTTGATAATTTGAACTATTCAGACTCTAGCATCTTGAATTAGTGCTCGTCTCTGTGTTTTCCATCAAGTGCAAAGACTTCGTCTACCTAATCAAACAGGCTTAAACTTTAGCAACTGAGTAAAGAATGCTCTCTAGTCTTTACTTGATAAATGCAGAAGGATATGCAATCTATGGTCCGTGCTTCCCCTCCCCCTACTCGAGTGCAAGTAACATGATTGTATGTCTTAACTGTGTTGATTGGCACAAAATCCTTTCCTCTGATGGCGTTTATTGATAGTGATTGGTAATTGATCCAATATGAGACTAGGCAGTTAATAGCCTGTCACGCCAAAAGCTACGACGAAATAGCTGGTTTGGTTTGGTTTGGATTGGCTCATTTTTTCTGTAAAAAAATAGTTTGGCTGTTGTGTTTGTATGTGGGCTAGACGTCGTATAAGCCGTCTCATCCGTGCCGCCCGCTGTCGTATTGTGCACCCCAATAGATGCAAAAAAAAAAAAAAAAAAAAAAAAAAAAAGATCCGTCACCCTAACGGCCTCTTGATCTTGCCCCACAAGTATCCAGAAAGAGTAAATCACGGTAATGCTGGGCAGGTGAGGCATCCAGGCTCGAGGGATTTTTTTTTAAACAGCAGCCGAGGTTTTACTCCCGCATATACTGTCGACCCTCGAACCCACGCCCTCGATGTAAGCGGCGAGTACCTCAAAACCCCAATAGAGCGATGTCACGAGAGAGTTGTACACGAAAACATCGGGGAGTTCACGACAAATTAACAACGACCCGTCACTCAGATGGAATCTTCTGTCCCGTTTATCTCAAATTCGTCGACGACGATCAATGAATTACTCGATCGTCGATCGAATATTATCGATAATTTTTTATCATCGTCCTGAATCAAATAATATCTTAAAAAAATAGTGAACCGGTTGGAATCGTCGCAATTGAAATCTCGCCGAATTCGACGGTGAATCCGATAAGATTGTAATTGCGGCGATCCCAACGGATTTACCGTACTTCTAGAATATAATTTTGATTCGAAACGATAATTGAAAATTATTAATAGTGTCCGATCGACAATCGAATGATTCGCCATACAAGACAGGGACAGAGGATCTGCCCTCCTCTTCACTCCCCCATTCGGCAACTCCACTACATCTCTGTTGTATCTCCCTTTTCTGCCTCTCCCCATTATTCCCATCCCAATCCCCTCAAATGGCATCCTCCGGCCCTCTTTCGCTGCCTCCACCGCATGTGGTCGACGACTGCCGCGGCGTCCTCCGCGTTCTCAGCGACGGCACCGTACTCCGCTCCGCCAACACCAGCTTCCTCGTCCCCGTCGCGGACGACGGCTCCGTCGAGTGGAAGGACGCCCCCTTCTCCCCCGGTCCCGACGCCCTCTACCTCCGCCTCTATCGCCCCCGCCGCGCTCCCGGCACCCGCTTCCCCGTCTTCTTCTACTTCCACGGCGGCGGCTTTTGCATCGGCTCCCGCACCTGGCCCAACTTCCATAACTACTGTCTCCGCCTCGCCTCCGACCTTGGCGCTTTCATCGTCGCCCCTGACTACCGTCTGGCTCCCGAGCACCGCCTTCCCGCCGCCATCGACGACTCCGTCGCCGCGATCGAGTGGCTCCGTTCCGGCGATCCCTGGCTGGCCGAGTCGGCCGACCTTGACCGGGTATTCATCTCCGGCGATTCGGCCGGTGGGAACATCGCCCACCACATCGCCCTCAGGTTCGTTTCCCCGGCCGGCCGCGCTGCCCTGGCGCCCGTCCGCCTCCGGGGATTCGTGCTCCTGATGCCCTTCTTTGGCGGATCCCGGCGGACGGGATCGGAGGCGGAGTGCCCCGACGACGCGTTCCTAAACCGGGACCTCAACGACCGGTACTGGCGGCTGTCGATTCCGGCTGGAGCAACGCTGGATCACCCACTAGTGAATCCCTTGGGGCCGGAGGGCCCGGATCTGGAAGCGGCGGAGCTCGACCCGATGCTTGTGGTGGTGGGCGAGAGGGATCTTCTGCGTGACAGGGCGGCGGAGTACGCGGCGAGGTTGAAAGGGTGGAAGAAGCCGGTGGAGCTGGCGGAATTCGCAGGGCAGCAGCACGGGTTCTTCACGATCGATCCCAGATCGGAGGCGTCGGACGAGCTGATGAGGCGCATCAAGCGGTTCATGGAGGAGAACCAGGGCTACCCCTAAGCAGGCTGAGCCGGTTCGGTTCGGTTCGATTTTAAATCGTTTCCAATAAAAAAATTTGAATTATGCTCCTGGTATCTTGTTATTAATTGGACTCTGGATCTGAATCCTTTTTCTTATAACGTGGCCTCTCCTCATGATTAAATCAAAATGGAAAAGACATTTATTCATGATTCCATTTCTTATTAATTCCACTGCTCATATCACCACTGAAACATCAAACATGTTGAAGAACACAGCGGACGTACGACTTATGCACTCACTCGATCGCCCGAGTCCGGCGTCGATCCGAGCACCGTCCGGGGGATGATTCATCGCTCCGCCCATCGCTATCTACGAGCTGGTGATGAAGAAAACAGGGCGGAGGATGAGATGAAGCATTTTGATGAAGACTACGGAGGCCGAGAGGAACATCAATCCGTACGCCAATCGAAGACGACCCATGTCACACTACTATATCGAATCTTTCTTTTATCGTGCAGTATTATTTTCTTAATCGCTGATTAATTCACGCAGAGCAAGTTTCATCACGCCTCTATTTATACCGTCGTGACCATATCGTTGAAGAACAGTAACACGTGGGAAGTCATCACGGAAGCACGTGGAAGAACGTCGACGGACAAAGGCTAATACTAGTGGATAAGGTCGTTCCCTCGCTCCGGCCTGCCGACTTACTCGCCGTATCGTTGGCGAAGGCAGTGGGACCTGCACCCTATCGCTTGATCCGGTGCACACGTCGGAGTGGCGAGCGTGGGGAGAGGAGCGAGTCACACGTGTGTCGCAGTAGTGGGAGGAGGATAAGGTTCGTTCGAGTGCATTGATTAAATAAACGATGTCTATTTAATTAGCGGATAAGTATGATTTAGGACGGCAACCTTAATTAATTAAGCCGCAACGTTCGGCTCGCCGCTGGATTTCAGTTCCCGTTCCGTTACGTTCTGCAATAAAGAGGGCGAGGTCTGGGTCCCACTAACGGACGCCCCTGCGATCGCTAATCGACGATGACGTCGACCGTCCGATAGTTTTTTGAGTTTTGACCAGACGCCTCTGGGGCACGATGGCGCGCCGCGGCTCCCTGTCCTCGCCCTGCCCTCAGTCGGCGATGCCGCCGGCCGTCAGAGCACGGCGCCGGCAGCCGGTGATCCTGAAGCGGACGCCGCCGCGGCGGCCGCTCGGTGCGCGGAGATGGCCGGCGGCGCGGCGGCGGAATGCGTCGCCGTGTGCTGCTGCTTGCCCTGCGCGGCGGTGAACGTGGTGGTGCTGACGGCGGTGCGTCTTCCGGCGGGGATCTGCCGGAAGGCGATGCGGGCGCGGAGGGCCAGGCGGAGGATGCTCAGGCAGGAGAGGCTGTTGGGGAGCAAGGCCAGCGAAGATCCCTCCGCGGCAGCGGGAGAGGAGGAATCGGAGAGCGAAGAGGAGGAGGTGGTGGGGCTGACGCCGGAGGAGATGGCGGAGGTGGAGAGGGCGATGTGGCTGCGGTTCCACGGCGCGGGTTTCTGGCGGAGCCCGTCGCAAAAGGAGGAACCAAATCCAACGCTGATTCCTTAAAAGATAACGTTATTTACACGTAACGGTTATAACCGCCAATTCAGTTATATAGAACGGGTATAACGGCTTCATTTGTATCTATGCAACCAACATTTTATTTTATTTTATTTTCCTTCCAATTCCAAGAGGAAAAAACAATGTGTATGTGTATATGTATGTGACGTTTTGATCTATAAATTTGAAAAATATGAATAGATCAATGGAATTCTAACCTTCTAATTTATATGTATACTGAAGCATGTTATGTAGGTAGGGTATCAACTAAAAGATCAAAAAATCAGGAGAAATGTTAGCCAAATTAATGGAAGCAAAGTTAATTAAAGTTCAAATGTAGTTGATGTGCTAATCCAACAATACGTAAGACTACAAGTTCAGGAGTCTAAGCATCAGCTCATGACTTAAGCATGCGCATACGATGCATTATTCGAATGCCTAGCTAGTTAACTGATAGATTTAACTTTTGAGATCACCTCGAGAGGTCATTAGCTCCTCAAGCTTCCGTCGCCGTCGTTGTCGGGGATATCGTGAGGCAAGTGTGCCCACTGCAAGAGTAGCTAGCAAATATTAAAGTCTTTTAAGGATCTTCTAGGATGAGTTGATCTAGTGTTTTTGTATTAATTGTTGTGACCTAATATATAAATCCTCATATATATCTTCTCCAATGATTAAGAAATTAATGCAAGTTATTAACTATCTTACTCGTGCAAGAGAAACTTACATTCTTTGCTGCAGTGCTGAATGCTTGTTTGTGGCTGATGTTAGGATTATTAGCCTTTAACCTTTGGATCTCCTCCCTATTTAATTATCAAAATTAAGATGCCATATAATTGTTAGTGAATTATATTTTAGTTAGTAAAATTAATACCATGCACTTACTTGATAAACTTGTTGTATGCAGAAGGCAAACGGTGTCGTTTTTCAGGGGCTGGTAAATAGAAACATTCCGAGTAATTAGCATGATAATTGATTACATTAATTAATCAAATTTACCTATCTTTAAAACAAACAAAGTATTTTCAGTACGAGGTTTAAACTCAAGCTATATGTTGGCCAGGATATTGAATCATTCTTAGTTACTTGAGCTGTTCTAGTTGCTATAGTCATTTCTTAAACTAAGGAGTATTTGGGAGAGCTTTTGCTTATTTAAAAGTGATTCTTATAGAAATTATTTTGAGGTCAGTGAGAAGCTAAAATATGTAGTGTTTGGAAATAGAAGTAAAAAACTGATACACCATCAATAATAATGTGTTTAATCTTTTTTAGTTAAAAGATAATAATATCCTTAAACTATATAAATTAATCTTTTTTAATTATCTAAATATAATTTTGATACAGTACCATCAATAATAATGTGTTTATATAATTATTATTATATTTTAAATATTATATCAAAATTAATTTTTTAAAACATGAATGTTTAAAAAAATATATAAAATTAATAAAACTAAAAAATAAAAAATACAAAATTTATATAAATACACAAAAATATGTATACAAAATTATGGAAATATAAAATTATATAAAAATATAAAATATTATTTAAAAAATAAATACTTATAATAAAATATGATTGAAAAATCATAAACGTTAAAAGTGTGGTGGCTATTATTAAGGACATAAACATTAACTTTTAATTTTAGAGCATAAACAAAAAAAAGTAGAAGCAAGAAAAAATATCAAATTCTTATTTCTAACTTTTGAGTAAAAGTTATACAAGTTGAAGTAGAATTTGACATTTATAAATACTCAAAAGTACTTCCATGCAGCTAGAATCTAAGAAGTACTTAGTAGAAACTCTACCAAACACTCCCTAAATTTTCTTATGAACCCAAAATACTTTTCTAAATATAGATGAAAGAAACGGTTGATCAATCAAACCCTACACTATAAACTTTCTATTTTCGCTTCAAAGAGCAACTAGATAGCTTCAAATTGGGAAGTGGAAAACTTTGATGATAGTTATATATCATCATAATGAACAAGCTCAAAAATTATCTTTCGAGTATCAATATATTCAATATATGTATGAGAACGAGAAAATGCATGCTTACGAGGAACAGGTAAATGTCGTTGTTCGGCATTTTCAGTTGAGGATATCAAAGAAGGCGGCCTATCTTGTGAAGATGATCCAAAATCCATTTGGTAATTTTTAATAGCTCCAATATTGTATCCCTGCCAACAATTTAGTTGCAAGAGCATTTACGTGAAGCAAAAAATTAACTATATTGGTGTTGAAAACCACAATCCAGCACTAATATACAAGTGAAGCACAAATGATAATCAGAATTGGCCATTGCCTTAATGATCATATTTACTTTCGTAATGTATTTATGTATCCAACAATTATGCTTATATGTTTTTAGACATGAAAATATTAGTTTTATATAAATCAATGATAAAAGAAAATAATAGTCTACACTCTATAGGGCCTTGGTAGGGTTTTCATTCCATATGTCAAAAAGCATCAATGCACATGATTTATATGAATACTTTGAAGCCAAAATGTTAACAAGATATAGAAGACAAAAGAGTATTAAATAAAAGATTAATTGACTATTTATAACTTACCGTTTGTTATATAGAGCATTAAAAAATGAGGAAAATATATTTTGAGTATTAAACTTGATGCTAAATTAGTGATTCTGATACTAAACTTTTAAAAAGACTTTTTTAGTCCCAAAGACTTTATTTTTATTTTAGTCTAAGGTTCACCTTCTCAATTGAGTTACAGTGTTCAAGCTAAAAAACATTAAATATAAAAAACTCATAGGTTCACCTTCCCAATTGGGTTATAGTGTTTAAGCTAAAAAAATTAAAAATCAAAACTCCTAGGATTCACTTTCCAATTGGTTATAGTGTTGAATCATATTTTTTTTTAAAAAAAAAGACTTGAGGCACCTCCCATTGCATGACATTAAAATTATTATTTTTAAAGTTTGGGACTAAAAAAAAAGTAAACGCCAACTTTAGGACTATAAAAATTATTTTAAAAGTTTAATATCAGAATCGCTAATTTAGTATCAAGTTTGAGACCTGAAGAGTACGTGCCTCATTAAAAAATATTGACTAAGCTGTATGTATTAACGTAGGCTAGCTAATTGCTGTTCAAAACCTGAAAATCTTCGGAGGAAAAGGGCTGAAACATGGTGCCCAGATGCACAGTGAAAATGCTGGCGCAATGGCCGCAACGAACAGTAAGTATGTCGAACAATCTGTCACTTGGGAGTGTAACCTGCACAGAGAGACAAATATATACAATCACTTAATGATACTGCATTTTTTTGGTTAAGATTTAATCTTAAAGTATAGTGTAGGCATTAATTTGGGAGTAAGCATGCATGGCCCTCGAACACAAAAGTTTCTAAAGCATGCAATATAGTTCCTTCATACCTCATTTTTAGGTTTAATTAGGGTACCAACATGATCTTAGGGGGGATTGGATGCCCACTTAATTTCGCAAGTAGAATTTAAGAAAATAGTGCAAGAAGCAATTAACAATAGGCAAAAGGTTTCCTAAATACTTGGTTGGAAAGCTACATTTTATATAAGTGCATTCAATGGATAGAATTGACATGGTGAAGGATTGTATTTTATTTTTATAATATCTCCTTGTTGAGACTAAATAACATAACTTCATATATGAATGAGAATGAGATAACACAAATCCAAATAGATTGTGTTGAGAACAACTAGGAATATCCTTAGGTCCACTTGATTCTAATCCAAGTCTTAGTGACCCATGCACACTAGCTTGAACTTGACTCTATGGGGTCAATTGTTATTTAATTAAAATTTAAAAATATAAAATATAAAAATTAAGGGGATTTTTAAAAAAAAAATACAAGCAATTAAAAATAAAAATAATTATAATTTTTTTATATGATTATATCCTAACTTAATTTGATACAATATCTATAATTAATACAATAAGACCAATAGTACATAAATATTAGATTTACCTTACATTTACCTTTTACTTACTAGATGAGGCAGAAGTGGTGACAATCTTTGAGTTTGATATTTGGATCTTGTCTTTATCTTATAGGTGCATGCATCTTTGTATATAACCAATCCTTAAGCATATGTACATTTACAAGGCATTCTCCTACAAGTGGCTTTTTCTATATTCATCCAATTCACTTGATTGCCTACATTATCAAAGCATGACTTTGGCACTAGTATTGGCATTGAAATAGTTAGCACATAATGAGCTATGGTGGATAAGTTAGGGTTCAAAGAATATGCCTTTTCACCATTTTTTGAACACGACCTATATATATATAGATCAAGGGACGATCGCTAGCCTGACTCGCGGACTACGTTGGGCCCAAAGCGGCATGATTCAATCTTTGGCATGGGTACAACTCATGTAGTCTAGACAATTACAAGACAATCTATTGACCATTGAGTGCTTATACTAATGGAGTAATCATTTAAGGTTGTCAGATACTGTTCAATCTATGGTCTAGAGTGGAATGGGTATATGAAGGAGTGTGTTGAATGCCTTTTTTTCTTCTTCTTTTGCACCCACAGTCCCACAAGGAAGAGTACCTGTAGAGGCCCTTTTAGGGCTTAAAAGAATGGGCATCTGTCTCAAAGGGTTAGACTATTAGGATACTTAAGTACTTCTCATTCCAGTAGTTATATCATTGATGTTGATATCCTTGATTGAAAATACAAACAACAATAACACATTTTCAACATAGAAGATAAGTTAATTCTAGTGGGATGAAATAAAGACTGAGTATCTGTATCTTTTTGAGAGTGTAGCATAGCAGAAATGAGAATAATGAGAGTAATATATATGTAGAACAACAAATTAAACTGTTATTGCAAAAGTGAAGTTAGAAGATGATAAAATGATAGGAAACAATATTGTTAGCACAATATTAGTACACTGAAAGATTACAGTACAGGAAGTACAATTACAATAATATTACTCAAGTTTCATATTTCAATATTACTTTTTTTTTTTAAAGTTTCTTGTTTCAATATCTATTATGCTTCCTGTTGAAAACTGGAAAAAATATCGTGGGGAGTAGGCTTATTTGTAAAATAAAATTTATTACAAAGAGAGTTACTGCTGCTCTCGTTGATTTGAGTGGCCGGTGCCCTCAATTTTTCTGAATGGTGAAGGGAAGGAATTCCTTTCATAAGCCTCTACAAATTAGGCTAACTTATCATTCAAACTTTAAAAAAAAGAAAACAGAGAGAGAGAGAGAGAGAGAGAAAGAGAGAACTAATTAACTCAAGCACATTTTTGGTGTTTTAAGTTGTCAGTCACTTTGATTTTAATATGCTAGCCCAAACTATTTGTTTATATCTTGGTGCCAGTTCAATAGTTCATTGTGTTATGAAAGTTTCCCCCACCCCCCAAAAGTTCATCAGTAGATATGAGAGATGGAGGAGGGAGAAGGGAGAAGGGGGACTAAGGACATCAGCTAAGCAAGGATGTGAAGGCACATGGTTTCTCTCATGCTATTAGGGTTTAGTTGCAATGTAAAGCTACTGGGTTCCATATGATCCATCCAAAAAAACTAGAAAAAACAGTTCTGAAATCAAGAGACCCCGGAAAATACAGACGTACTGTTTGTTGAGAAGACCCCATGACATGCAGACTTAAAGGGAGGGGTAAAAAAACTTAAAAGAACTCAACTTCCTTTTTTTTTTTTGGTTTTCATGAGACTGAGAGAGGGAGATGATGGATAAATACCGCGAGCATTGTGTTGCAGAAGTTGCAGTGCAAGTAGCAAAGGTGGTCTGTTGCAGTGTGCTGGGAAGCCGACATGATCTCTGTTTGCTGATCTCCAAAACCCTAGCTTGCTGCGAGCATACGATGTAGAAAGAGAGAATTGAAGAAGGAGATCAGGCTACCGAAGGACGACTAATCGATTAACGATGATCTATATCATGCATATGTCTGAAAGAACTTTACATTTAGCAGGTCTAAAGGACTGCTTTTCCATGTCTTAAATTTTATTTTTCTTCTCTTTCAGAAAAAAAATTTAAAAAACTAGGACGGTGGGGACAAAAACTATTGTCTTTGTGATCAGAGTTCAATGTCAGCAAGGCAAGAAGTTCACAGTTGAATGAATGCATGAATGAAACGATCAGATAGGAACCTAGCTCTCTCCCCCTAACATATTAGTAATAGGGATTCAACAATGATAAACCAGGTAACAGACGGTAAGAAAAGAGGGATTGAAGCTTGTTGTATATTATATATTGTTGTTGAAGTTGCAGTTATTGTCATTAACTAAATCAATTCCTGTGGCACTTCTTATCGTTCTCATGTTTCACCTGTTCCCTTGGTGTAGGCATTTACTCTGATGGACCACAGCACAACTAGTAATGTTTGGCACTGTGGATGGGAAAAGATTCGCAAAAATAATTGTCACTGTAGATTTTGTTGGATCTTCTAGAGGATTCATTACATGTCATTACAATCATCAGTGCTCATCTTTGCAGTAGCTCTATTTTACCAGGGTAAAGTTCCTACAATAACTGTGCATGTCAAGAAAAATGAACACCAGCTACAGTTGGACGTGCATCATATATATGTTGGACAAATTGAAGTCCGGGCAGGAAGAACAAAAAGAAATGTTGAAGATTGAGAAGGAGATCGAAATTAAGGAACATGAAGAACAAAGTTTCAAAGAATGAGGGTTGTAAATACCGAAAAGTACTTGTCCATCTAAAGTCAAGCTAGCGAGCAAACAAATGCAAGACACGAGCATGAAATTAAAGTAATTATGTATAAGTAATCAAATTGACTAAAGTAAAAGTAGAAAAAGGACAAGGTTCAAACAAATGCGAGCATGGCGAGGACTGAAAGATAGAGCCGTCAATTTAGTTGGACTTATTGGATTGGTCGTACAGTTAGGTTCAAGTTTTATCAATTCATTTTAAAGTAGGTCTAGACGGACTGACCCTTGGGCCTGCGACCGGTCAACTCACGACAAGCTTGAGTTAGCCTGCATATTGAGAAACAAATATAAGTCAAGTTTTATATCAATTTATTATTATTATTATTATTTGTAATCTTGAAATAAAAATAATATTTTTTATCAAAAATGTGGGGCCGTTTGTGTCTATTTATATTTAAAATATCTGTTTTTGAAATATATTTGATTAAGACTATTTTATTAGAAAACATGCATAAGATGAAAATTGATGCTATCTTTCAGAAGTAAACCTTTTCATTATTTTATTATTTTTTATTTTGATGGGTTGACCCACCTAACCGGTAACAGTTTGAGTTGGATTGAATTGGAGATTTTTCAATTCGTCAAGATGATGAATTAGTCTACCCAAATGGCTGGCCACCATAGGCCGACCGCTCCACTACGGGCAATCTATTTGACAGCTCTAAGAAAAGGGCGAATGCTAGTTGTTTACATTGCACAATAATTTATCGGAAATACATGTATGAATACACTATTTATACATGCCACTCAAAGTTTACTATGTTCACTAGTGAGCTTATCTTCAGATATATATGCTTTGAAAGGAAACAAAATGCTAATTAGAGAGTAGAGAAGGAGATAGAGGGAAATGAAGATGAAACAACATAGTTACTAAGATTACGATAAGACGATATAATTCGAGACAAATATATTTTTGGCATAAGATTAGTAAAACTAATGTTATTTATGAGAAATTTCTAGTTCAACCTCTAATCAATAGTACATGTGTTATTTTATAATTTTAAAAGGGAAACTATATGTATCACCCCCACAAAAACCCTAGTTTTACTTGCACAAGATAATATTCTACCTTCCTCTGAAAGGTGAAAATAGAATTATACCTATATATGCAAAAATAAATAAATAAATAAATAGAGGTTCAATTGATTGGACTGCATTCATGGATCTAGCAGTAAAGAGAGGAAGAATCTTTGAAAGTAAATAATGAGGCTCCTATTTAATTGTCCCATGGTAGGTCCTCTCAATTACTAAATTATTGATAATATGCTTTACTTCGTCTTCGGTCTTCTAGAAAAAATGCTTAAACAGTTATAGTGTTTTTCTGCATTAATTTGTTTATTATTCTGAACAATTAATTAATAGGGCTTGATCATAGAGAATGTGCAAATAGGGTTTCTATATGTCAAATGCCTACATAAGCCCCTCTGAATTCTCTGAATCGAAATTTTCTCAACTTTTAAGTATAAATTGACCTGGTATTTGAATAATAAAAGATTTGATTAGTTATATTTATGAAATTAATCAATAAAACGGATAACATATCATATTGATTCGCCGAACAAACATCATAAATGAAAATGAAATAAATTTCATTCACATTCTCGCCTTCTAAATCCGCTTATCAAGCGCCTTATGATTTCTTAGAATCAAGGTATTTGTAAGTAATTTTAAAAACCCCCAAAAAAAGTTTCTAGTAAATAACAGAAAAGTGTCTATTAAATTTATAAGTTTTTTTTGATATTTTTAAAATTAGAATTAACTAGGTCTAAATGATAATTTGACAAAGTGAATTAGTTAAATTAAATTGTCTTATCTTAAGATACATACCTGTTCATTATTTTTTGTTAGAAAATTAAAGAGGCTCTCAAATTATGAAATTAATGGAATAAAATAATTCAAAGCATTAGAAGAAATATCGATAATGTTATAAATTAATATTTTTCAAGAAAATTCAAAAAAACAACTTTATTTTATGAATTTTCAAGTGAAACAACTTGATGAATGGACTGAAATACAAAAATACTTACTTTTAAAGTAGGTGTGAATTTTCATTTTTTAAAAAAATCATTATATTGCAGTCGCTCAAAGTATTTAATGAAACTTTACTATATATATATATATATATATTTATTTATTTTAAAATACTCTTTTAGTCATTCAAGTTGTTCATGAAACTAATTAATTTTATTTCTAAAGCACAAATACTTACAAAGTTAAGATGAAAATTTGCTCCTATTCTTTTATTTAAAAAAAAATGTTCCATTATTTTAAAGTTATGTAATTATTTTTGCTCAAACAACTTCACTAACTAAATTGCTCAAACAACTTCATTATTTAAAGTATATATATATATATATATATATATATATATATATATATATATATATATATATATATAATATATATATATCATCGTGCAGCTAGAGTTTGATATCTATTTAATTAGCTAGTGTACAAATGAAAGAGGATTATGATATTTTTGAATAGATTGTATTAGCACAGAATCTATCAAGGTCTGATTAAATGGCGGAGCTAGGAATTTGTCTGTCTGGGCTAAAAAATTCTAACACCAAATAATAAAAAAAATGCAAAAAATTCTAAAACCAAATAATAAAAAAAAATGCCCGGGCTATCCTACACCATGTACCAAAATTTACATGGTAAATAGTTGCATATATTAAAAAATTTCAATAATATTTCAGTGGTCCCCGGGCTAAAACTCGTGTACCACTGTATGTGGCTCCACCCACATAACTCTAATTTTAATTTTAAGAAGATCCGTTCACATCCATTCTTTCTATCTAATTTTTTCGCTTATTGCTTCAACAAGAAGTTTTAGTCTATCACAGTGATTCAGGCGGAGAGCGAAGGAGATGGAACGTTGATGACATGGAGAAAATACTAACCACGAGAAGACCCATGAGTAGATGAAAAACATACTCAAAGATGGAATGTTAGAGGTAGACCCGTCTCTAAACTCCAATGCAACTTATCTGACTCTCAAGTCAACACACAGAAGCAGTAAAAAGAACAGCAAGCGAAAAGAACTAGTTGCAGAGACAACAGTGAGCATACTTGCACTATGGAGGACTCTTATTTATAACGTCCCTCATGACCTCCACTTCAATGAGATATTACTTCAATATTAATGAACTGTCAAATTATAATATCTCCTATATGAAAGCAGTCATGTCAATATCATTCAATTATTACCTGGTGTTTAATGCCTATCTTACACAGATATGCATCCACATATTTTATGATAATTATGTTTTGAGCTCTATCTTTTTTAGGAGAGTTTTAGGGCTATTGGGCCCAATGGGTGGCCGATCGAATAGCAAACTTAATGACCCATTAGCTTGGTAGGCTGACCGAGCTTATTACTCTGGTTCCGAGTTTGCTTGGGCCATCGTTGGATGGGGTGAGACTTTTCCCCTTATGAAATTTAGAAGTCCGATTGGACGCATACCCCTCCACAGTCTAGTCGGTCATATCCATTCAGCTGTCAAAAATAGGTTAGTCTAGTGGCTCGTCTTGTGCTCCCGATTGACTAGACCAGTCGACCGGCTCATGCTAGGCTCCCTTAATCGTCCGACCGGACCTATTTATCTAGTCCATCCAAGAGTCTTCCCAACCTAATTGGGCCATCACCAAGCATGGTGCTCTAATGGACTCTTGATTAGTTTTTCGACTGGACTCTTCCTTCTTTGAAGTCCGGTCAATTATGATCAGTTGGCTGCTTGATAGCTATTCTGACTTTGTTCTCCACATCAAACCTACGACCTTGACCCTCCTTGCCCGGTGGGGATCCTCTAAAATTGACCGGATCACAAGCCTCCTCCTCGAGTCTAGTCGAAGGAGACGTTATGTCCAACTGACTGGACCTGCTATATCTATGTCACCCCTAGTCTTCCGTATAGGAAAAGTCATCCTTGTACTTCGAAAAATGGGATGTGTTAGTTATCATAAATGTGGTGTGGCACGTGCACGACTTACACAGCTGTAATGGTTTTCTTATCTCACCCTTTAAATGTCAACCTATCTTCATTTGCCACGTGTCATTCAGATATAGGACTTAACATTTTTCAAACCGACAGCGTCAGGAGCAGGATTCAAAGCGTCGGATGACAGTTATGTAAGTATCCCGGGATGATTGTGATGTGGTCAACCGAGTCAAGTTAAGTCCTCTTGGTATTTGATCCATATGTCTAAATGTGCAGGAGCTTAGGAGTACAGGAAGTCGAGCAGAAGACGCAGCAGATGAGAAAAATGACATGGGTGGGAGTCGACAAGCTCGACGCATCCAAGGGGCGCAAAGGCTATAAAAGAGTATACCAGTGGAGCGAGAAGGACGCCTACGACTTTTGAGGGACGAGAAATCAGGGAGGAAGGCTGCTCGAGGAGAAGGTCGGAGAAGGGTTTGAGTGAGCTGAACTATGGAAGGTTGAAAATCACCCAAAGCTCAAGCTAGTGGTCAACCTGGGGTTGATCGGGCTTCGGGGTGCCCGTATTCAATACGCGCGCTCGTATGGGGGTGCTCGTCTCTGATACGGGCACCCATATTGTGATGTGGATAAGCGTTAACCGCACTAAGGCGCTCGTATCGCACTCGGGCGCCCGTGATATGCCACGTTAGCATTTCGATAAGTTTTTCGAGGATCTATAATTAAGCCCCTTAACTTAGAGGAAATTGATTCATTCAAGTTGTAATTCTCTTTTGTAATAGTATTCTCTAATTTTCTCTGAGTCTTAAATATGTAAGAGGCTTCTTCGCCCATAAGGAGATAATCTGGAGAGTGAGTTTTCATTTGTCTTGGATTAGCAACCACCCAGGTTGCAACCCAAGTATATTTTGTGCCTCTTTTTTTTAAAGTTAATCTGATTTATGATTTTTGTTTTGTGCTAACTAACTATCTTTGTTTAGTAAAGACAAAAGATCAAGTTTTATTTTTCAGGAGCAATTCACCCCCCCCCCCCCCGCTCTTGTCAGCCGACCGATCCTAGCAGGTTATGATTCTACGACCAAAATTCAATCTCGCCTTTTCATGTCTCACATCCAACGGTAGTGGAGGAACGAGAGGCAGAATATAAAAGGACTGCTTATGGTTAAAAAAACGCATCATATGCTCTTCTTCCCCAGCCCTCGTTTTCTCATTCCCAGCTCTTCGACGATTCTTCGGCCTCACTATTTTTCCTTTCGTAAGTTCCCTGCCTCTTATTTCTTTTTCTTCCTCTACTTTTTCCATGGCTCTTGAGATCCTTATGGTCATCCCCGACATTCTTTAGTCTAAACGACATAATTTTATAGCAATAAATGCCTCTAGTGGTGATGAAGCTAATCTACTCTTGGTCTTCCATTACGAGAGGGACTTAATGATAGCCTTGGTAGGTATCCAACATGCATTTAAGCTTGTTTTCCGAGGTAGAATCCACCATCTAATCGATTCGAGGGAGTGGGTAGCAATTTTTTGGGCAGGATTTGTTCAGGTCTCAAAAATATATGTAGACCCGTCACTTATTTTCTGGCTTGGACACAAGCACCACATTAGCTAACCAAGCTGGGAATTGCACCTCTCTAATATGTGTAGCCTCCAACAACTTGTCCACCTTAGCTTGGATGATTCGTTGAAATCCTCTTCCTCTGTTTGACCGGTCAGGCATCCATGAAGACATGGAGTTGATGTACCATCACTTCCTGGCGTACTCCTGTGATCTCCCTTGGTGACCAAGCAAAGACATCCTGGTTCTATACCAAGCAAGTTATGAGCTCTTGCCTTAACTTGGGAGATAGATCGATCGCTATTTTAACAATGGCCTCTGACTAATCTGGATCGATTTGTACCTCCTCTTTGTCTTCCTTCAGCTCGACCTAGGGTGAATGGCGGATGACATTGCATTCTGTCTATTGAGTTTTTAGGGCTTTGTGTGCCTCCATCTTGATATTGTCCATGTAGCACCAGCGAGCCACAACTTGATCACCTTTAACCTCCCCCTACCAAATTATCCATTGGAAACTTAACCTTCAGATAATAAGTGGAGACGACTGATTAGAACTCATTTAACGTTGGCTGGCCTAAAATGACATTGTAAGCCAAGGGGGCGTCCACGACCAGGAAGATAATTTGGCAAGTTCTCTTTAGGGGCTCTTCTCCAAGGGAAACAACCAATTTGATTTGTCCAAGAGGCTGTACCTCATTGCCTGTGAAGCCGAATAGCGGAGTTGCCACTGGTTGCAACTCGACTACTTCAATCTGCAACTAGTCAAAGATTTCTTGAAGATGATGTTTACCGTACTCCCTGTATCTACAAAGGTACGGTAAACGTTGTAATTGGTAATAACAACTTTGATGATCAGTGAGTCATCATGAGAAATTTTATCCCCTGTACATCTTGTAGTTCAAAATTGATTTGCGGACCTTGTTCTTGTGTCTAGCTCAATTCTACCTCATGGATCTCAAGCCGACGAGCGTGCACCTTCAATGCTCTGTTTGTGCGTCCGTAAGTTGGGCCTCCGGAGATAACACCTACATTCCCTTGAGCGGCATTACATTGGTTCTCCCTCTCTTCGTTATGGCCGGAGCGGCTTGGTTGGGCTATTCAGGAACTAGCGTATAAAATATGAAAATTGGAGGGCCTAGATTGGTTTAGCAAAAAATGGAGGGCTAAATGGAAAATGGCCAACCCTTATATCTTCCCTCTTCCTCATCCTTCGGCCGATCGCAGATCTGATCACGCGACACCTTCTTTTTTCTCCTCCGATCTTCCTTCTTCTTCTTCTTCTTCTTCTTACCTTCAACCGTTGCACCCTTCAGATCTTGTTCCCCGAAGGTCTTCAACACAAGAGGATAGATTTCAGGCAAAGATCCTCTCCCAATGCTGCTAATTTGGATTTGTTATCCCCCTCTAATTGCAGCTGATCTGGGTCGATTCTGAGATTTAGGGTTTTCGGCGTGGTATAGCTGGTCGATCGAGGACTCATGGGTGTCCTAGCTTCGTTGGTAGCTCAAATCGGGTGTTGTGTTTGGTTGTCTCCATTTCCTTTGTTGTGGTCTTGCCAGATCTAGGGCATAGGGAAGCTACTGGTTCCAGTCCAGGTAAGTATTGTTTGATTCGGATTATTCTTGAATGGTTATTGCTAATGGTATAGATCTTGGATTCTTCTTTCGTTCTTCCTCTTTTGATCTGTGAATGATTTGTTTTCTAATTTTTTTCCATCTAATCAGGCAGAGGAGGGATGGTTTCTGTTGACGGTGTTGATGTAAATAACAACTTATTAGATTTTGGGTTAGAATCAAATCCTACATGTTGTGATGATAATGAATGCTGGGTTCATGGTTTTTGAATGCCTTGTTTTGAGCTCTGTTCTCTGATTTGAATTATGATGCGAGCTCCTTTGAGATGGTTCAGTGTTCTTTGCTCTGTAGACTTGCTGTTGAGCTTTGTTTGGGTGTAGTAGTGTATTTAGATTCTGGCAGTGAGCTCTTTTTTAATATGAACCTGTTCATCTCCATGTTGCTGTGGGTGTTGATTTGTGCTTGTGGTTTTGATCTACAACATGGATGGGATTAGTATTGACCTTACGCAAGCTAAGGTTGTATTGGGTCAAACTGTGAGCTGATCAAGTGGCAGGATGGTTGGATGTTGGACCAAGTAACAAATGAATATGGGGTGACCGGCCCGGCCCAATGAAAGTTTCCTACTGGTCACCAGGTAAATCGGGAAGCGCTCACGGTGGGCGGTCTAGAAGCCCAGTGTCCCAGGGTTCGCGCCTCATTTGGAGGAAAAATTCCTATAAAATACGCTGTAGCTACGGATCGAATCGTGGATGTCTAGGATAGCGATTAGCCGCCCTACCGCTGCACCATAGCCTCGGGGCTAAGTGGCAGGATGGTTGGAGAATCTATTTAGGGAGTTTGTTTTGTTTCCTATCTCTTGGTTGTGAGCGTTGATGAAGATGTTGGTGATAGGTTTAATATGGATTTTAAACCTATTAAACCTAATCATCATGACATTTCGATTAATTAAGTGCTAATCATTTTATAAATGCCTAGGATAATTATGAATACTACTAACTCGGGTCAGTAGTAGATTAACTACCTCCTTTTGTGTAAATAACTAATCTGAATTATGCCTATGTTCCGGTCGTTGACTTGAGTTCGTGTGGATATTATTTTGGATAGGGATTCTCTTCGCTTTTGAACTTTTGTATTAGAGGCGGGTACCTTCGACTTATCTATTTTAGATATTATCACAGTTTATATGCATGGTTTGTTATGATAGCAGTAACTTTTTACTACTTATCTGTTCTTGTATATCTCCACTAGATACTTGTAGCTTGACCCTGAGATGATTCTTGTTTACTTCCGTATTATTTGTACACGACATGGATTGATCACTGGTAATACCCTGCATGTATACTGGTAGTTTATTTCTAGATCATGATTTACGACTCAGACCTGTGCATACCATATATTCTATGGAGGTCTTTCGGGAGGATGTTGCATGCGCTTAGTGATATACACCATACCTGCACTATTGCATAGTTGACGACCCTGAGCTCTCTTATGGTCGAGTCGAGTCGTCAGATCATGTTGTGTGCACACAATCACTCATGGGTAGTTGCTGCTGGAGGGTGCGTTCAATTGTCTTATCGAAACTTTGCTCTCTTAAGGTGGTTTCAGTGCATGGTCGCCGTCAGGGACCCCTCCGAGTGTGTACAGTTTCTCTGTACTGCTCCGTTCTATAGCTCATGGGTAGTGATACCGGAGCGTAGTAGCAGGCATGAGTCTCTCCTCTTTTCGGTGATATGAGGAGTTGAGAGATTTATCTCCTCCATATGACATGGGGTAGGAGTGTTTACTTTACCAGCATCCTGTCCACTCGATCACTCACGATCAGTAGTGGCAGAGTACGTACAGTTGTTATAGCCCAACACCTGGATGTGAACTTCCTCTAGCAACCTCACTTTTGACTTGTGACGATGGCTGACTAGTGACAGGGATGACCATGTCATTACATCATGTGCATGGTACATGAATTGCATTTATTTATGTTTGTTGCATTTGAATGCTGCATTTGTTTAACATACACATACAAGTTATGTTATGTATTTAACTCAGTGACCTTATTTTACCCGCGGAGGGGTATTGGGGGTTATTGACCTATATGTTACTGAGATAACTTGACACTAGTATGTCTTACCTTTATAGTACCTCAGTTTTGCATTTTTTACTATTGCATTTGAGGTTGTGTCAGCTAGACTCTTACTGCTAGTGTAACTTACTATGCATATCAGATATATGTATTCTCTGAGTTCTTTGGACTCACCTCGTTAGCCTTATTTTTATTTCAGGATGATCATCTGGAGTGTCCGGTAGCCTAACCCAACTCTCCCATGTTGAGGCCTCTTGGTGTAGTTGTGTTTGACGATACATTGTATTTCCGTGTTCATGTTTTGATTTGTTTCCAGTGTGTCTTGCAATGTACTTTTGTGTGTCATGGAGGCCCGGTTCAATTGGTTGTCGTAAGTCGTACCGATACACAACTTTTGGTTGTTGTGATGTTATGCCTTTTCTTTTACATAGACATTGCTAACCGTATTGGTTGATAGATTGTGGTGGCAGTATAAGCCTTGTATCCATGCCTCAGATGTTCGCCATACAGGAGAGGTGTTGTTCGATTTTCTATCAAATATATGGTTTCTCGAGGAGTAACAAGTGCTTGCCGATCGACATTGGGGGGGGGGGGGGGGGGGGACCCTATCTAGGGGGTCCTCCCTATTTATGATTTCTTCTGTTGTTTGACGGGGGCCAATTTGGTTTTGAAACCCCTTGTGGGGCGACTGGCTCATGTCTTGAGTGTACTGCTGGCAGACCAAAGTGTTGTGGCTTCTAGTGTGATGGTAGGAGCAGAATGATGGAATCCATCAATGAGGCTTGGCAAAAGATGACCGAGCGGCCTCCACGTGTTGGATGTGGATGGACCCTAAAGTTGTGACTGGATTAGTCGGCTTAGGTCCCCTCAAAGGTCCAGATGACAATGAAACTCTTCGCTTAGTACTGAAGGTCGGAGTAGTGGCATCTCTTTCTTTCGAGCGACTTGGGTTTTTTCAACATTGATGTACTTGGTGGCATGCTCCAAGAGGGTGTCAAAATCCTTAGGGGGTTTCTTTTCATGCATAAAAAAAATCTCCATCCAATAGTTCTCGTGAAAAGACGCTCACCAATATTTTGGGGGTAGCACAGGGGACATCCATTGTAGTCTGATTGAATCTCTTGATCCTTTGGTCCATTATTCAAAGCGAATAAACTTACTTTGGTCTTGTGGTATCGCTTGCTGCTGGCAAAATACTGGGAGGAAAACTTTTTTGAATTCCATGAACCTATGAATGGATTCCTGGCGGGATGATCGAACCTTCTCTATGTCGAGCTAGAGAGTGTCGTCAAAAATACTCTGTACTTAACACCATTGATGTATTGGTGGAGCAGGGTGGCATTCTCGAATTTTTGGACATGGTTCGAAAATTCGAGAATGCCGCCCCTCCGTACTCTCCGATTGATAGTTCTCGAAAATGACAAGGTAACTTATCCTTTAAAATTTCTTATGAGAAGGAGATACTCAGTTGCTCAAGTGAGCTATGTTTGACTGGAGCCTTGCCTTTCTTCGAGTCCCAAGTTGGAGTATTCCCCGACGAAGATCCTTGAGTCCGCTCAGATCTAGCCGCACCCCCAACGTCCGATTGGATGAGAGCCCACGGAAATTATAAGCTGTGCTCTGGCCGGCCTCCACCGACTACTTCTTGTGGCCCCACTGATATGGCCGGGATATTTGAAGTAGGTGGATTGGTTGTTTGCTGCTTTTGTGCCATTGCTGCTACCAGTAATTCGAAGAACTCTTTCTGTGACAACATAATGGTGGTCATCTTCCCAACATTGTCCATTGTCATCAGGCTTGCTATTCCCACAAACGGTGCCAAATTTGATCCCGTCGGTGAGCGATGAGCTATGAAATGCTGATTACGTGAAGGAAATGTTGATCACGAGAAGACCTACAAGAAACTGAAAAAAATACTCAAAGACGGAATGTTATAGGTAGGCCGGGGGTTCCAGCATAGCTACTTCGACACTCAATCTAACACACGGAAGCAGCAAAAGGAACGGAAAGCGAAAAGAACTAGTTGCAGAGAAAATTGTAAGCATATTTGCACTGAGGATGAGGAGCCCCTATTTATAACACATTTCATAGTCTCCACTCCAATGAGATGTTACATCAACATTAATAAAATTGTCAAATTACAATATCTCATATATTGAAGCAGTCATGTCAATACTATTCAATGATTACTGATTGTTTAATGTCTATCTTACACAAGATATGCTTCCACATATTTTATGATAATTGTGTTTTGGGTCGTGTCATTTTTAGGAGAGTTTTGGGGATATTGGGCACAATGTGCTGCCCGAATAGCGGGCTTAATAGCCCATTAGCTTGGTGGGCTAACCAAGCTTATTACTCTGGTTTCAGTACTGCTTGGGCTATCGTTGGCTGGTGTGAGGTTTTTCCCCGTATGAACTTTAGAAGTCCGATTGGACTTATACCCCTCCACAGTCCGATTGGCCATATCCATGCGGCTGACAAAAATATGTCAGTCTAGTGGCTCATCTTGTGCTCTTGATCGACCAGACCGTTCGACCGGTCCATGCTAGGATCCCTTAATCGTCTGACCGGTCCAATTTATCTGGTCCATCAAGAGTCTTCTCAACCTGATCGAGCCATCACCAAGTATGATGCTCTAATGGGCTTTTGATTAATTGTCCAACCGGACTCATCCTTCTTTGAAGTCCAATCGGTCATGCCCAGTTGGTTGCTTAATGATTTTTCTAACTATGACCTCCACGTCAGACCTAGACCCCAATCCTCCTTACCCGACGGGGGTCCATGTCCACCAAAACCGACTAGATCACTCATATCCTACTTTGCACCTCAATACATAGGTGGAGGATCGCGAGTTCTGAAAATATTATAGGAAAAGTAGAAGTATTAGGTTGTTATACTGCTGGCAATATAACAACCTAATACTACTACTAAGTACTAACTCGAGTGAAAAATCAAGGCGTGCCAAATCACCCGATGGTTAGTTGACTGCCCTAGGACATGAAGAACTCCAAACCCTAGTCTAGTGATCCATATCATTTGTTATGACATGATCTCGTAGGAACTGACATTTTCTGAAACTACCAAAATGAGTTCTTGTATATATATCGCGATCAACTTGACTTGGCCAAAATCAGTGGAGCACTGAATAAACAATAGCCTCTGGTACATAGCTAGTACGTAGTATGTATGTAATTCCGTGAAAGGGATCAGAACGAATCAATGATGCTTGACACATAATCAGTACAGTTTAAGACTCAAGTGCTACTTCTGCTCCTGTCAAAAGTAAACAACAGTACTGCATAACGATCGATGTGTTTGACTGAGCATGTTCCCTTTCCATGAATCGAAATCCTCGATATCGTGGAATTTTTAGGCGGGAAAAGCATGCTTAGACGAGGAAGCCAATCAGGATAATGTGGGTCGTCCTTGAAGACCTCTCATGCTGCAGCAAAAGAAAAGCCTGAGCACCGGCATGAATGCAGCCATGTGCTTGGGTCGCAGATTTCTCGTTTCATCCTCGAGTAAACACGAGATCGATAGCTAGCAGATCAAAGAGCTAGCTAGCTATGTAGCTCGATCGACGACGATCGTCTTGAGGAGTACTCCTACAACGTCTTGACTGCCTTTGTATGTTTGGTCCCGCCTATGGAGAGCTACAGTTCGCTACAAACTAAAGAGCTAGCTGGGGGGCCGCGTTGGATTATTCATGATGGCGATGAGGGAAGTACGAGAAATTAATGATCGATGTAGCTAGGGGAAAAAATAATAATGCTTCATTAGTATAGTAGTAATTAAAAATGAGAAAAGAAGCTGGTAACTGCCTTGTTAGAAAGACGTATGCAAAAAAAAAAATAATAATAATAATATGTAGCAGTTAGCCAACAGTTAATGGATCGGATCACTAGAACTTTGCCTCAATCGCAAGATTCCTAGGATGAAGACCCTAAATACAACGTAGAGAGCTGTTAGAGAGCTCCAACGCTAAGCAATTCGAGCTAGTTGATGGCTAGAGCTCAAAGTGAAATATTCAATGGCATGCAAATCAAGAACTGGAAGTTGGAAGCAGTGTCATGTATCTTAAAGTTGTAGTGCACGGACAAAATTAAATCTTAGCTTAGCTTGGATATATACTGGTGTTGTGAGCCTATATATATTTTGCTGTCTAGAAAATTTAATTTGGTTAGTTGACCTACACAGCTTGTGGCACGACCAATAGAGTATGCAACGAATCATCGTACGTACAGCAAACTATCTCCTTATGGAATTCCTTGTATGAATGAAAACAAAGGAGCGAAACAGAGAGAGACAGGGACGGGACATCAAATGGACATCTTGTATGATTTAGTTGTCTCTCAAACAGTCTCGTATGTTGAGCTTTAGTTCCATTTCGATGCCGGCAACGCCGGATATATGACTGTAAGCTATCCTTTATCTATGTAACCATGCACTTAATAATACATGCACCAGATCAGAGCACTCGCAATGTGACATCGAGTTGGGAACTTTATCAGCATACTATCTCTTAATTTCAAGGAATAGATTAGCCGAGGATATTGTTGGAGATATTGTTAAAGATATTAAAATAAATTAAAATTATATAATTAATTTCAACTTATCTATTGAGTGGTCTGAAAGACCTGAGCTGCCTTGTATGTAGAGTGCAGACTCCTGAGCTGGAAACTCTTGAGATAGATCTCCCGAGCTGGATCTCTCGAGCTAGAGACTCCAGAGCTGGATCTTCCAAGCTGGACTTCTCGAGCTGGAGACTTCCAAGCTGAATCTTCCGAGCTGGAGACTCTCAAGTTGCAGAGTCTATGCAGACTCTCGAGCTGGATCTTCTGAGTTGGAGATCAAGGGTTGTTGAGGCTTGCGTAATGCAGTTTTCTTAGAACAGATTTATCCTCCTCCGATTGTGCTTTGATGTTATAATGAATGTCTATTTCCTAGGATACAACAGCGGAACCATGTACACAACCAAGTACTAGTTATTCGTGGTGAACTAAGAAAGTACCTTATTGCTACCATGGGTAATCCACTGAGCAGGAACACATGGAAGATTTGGGGAATGAAGGTGGGGAAGAAAATTATTTGCTTTTTTTCTTACCCTCTTTGCTCTTGGTTACAACTTCTTTATATAGGGCTTAGACCTACACAGTAATTAACGTCATTACTACCCATTAACCATCCAGATCAAAACATCTAGAGTTATTACACATTAACCTATCCAGATTAAAACGTCTGGAGGTTACAGATTCTGCATTAATCATCAATTAATGCATCTGTTACATTTGAGCAACAAGTAAAAAATTATTCAGCTGGCAAAACGATGGTTCATTCGCTTAGATAAATTTTACCCCAACCGGTCCTGCATTCGACGCATGCAGGTCGTGCTCGCACACGAGTCAACTTGGTTTAGTGCAAATTCGGGCCCTGGATTTGCACCCCCCCTTCGCACTCACGCGTGAGAGAGAACTTCTTCCCATTCATTTGTTTATAACTAACATGCTTGTGAATTAATTTAAACCAACCAATATGTCTTGAAACTGCTAATGTGAGACTAAAATCTCATTTATAATGAAGTCTCTTTCTCTTCCACCTTTTTTATTCACTTGTATCTAATAATCCCCCTGCCCCTCATGAATAGAAACAGGGTATGTGATTGCATTCAGCAGTTGAGTCAAGTATAGGATAGGTAGGTTTCACACTTTGAACCTTCTTTTGTGAAGATCTGTTTGTTTATTAACTGACATAGACACGATGTCCTTGAACTGAACTGTCATTCGTGTAAGCATTGACATATCTCACTCAGGACTCTCCCTGATACTCCTCAATTCTCATGAGTGTATTCGTTCTTGGCCATGGACACGCCTAGTTCTACGAGAAGTTCTAAGAATTGTGCCTCCAATTTGCTTCGAAGCGGCTCCACTTCTTTCCCACATAGGTGATCTTTTAAGAGTTTCCACATAATTCTAATAGATTATTAAACACCCACAGTGAGCAACTTTGTCAGTGCAGTTAGGTTGTTCTTTAAACCTAGTTCTTGGGATTTCCAGTCTACATAAGTTGGAATTCCTTTCTACCAACATTTTCCATCGGCATCAAACTCATCCTTCTTGATGAGCTTACAACTAACTCTCGATTTAATCCTTTGGTTAGTGGATCCGCTAAGTTATCCTTTGACAACAGTGATAACTCTAGTTGAGAGTGGTTGTCAATGATATTGTGTCTCCGACGTATATGTCTAGACTTACCATTATACAACTGGCTTTATGCTTGGACAATTGCTAATTGACTATCACAATGTATGCAAATTGCTGGTACAGGTTTCGGCCATCTTGGTACAATTTCTAAGAATTATCGTAGTCATTCAGCATCTTCATCACATTTGTCAAGAGCTACAAACTCAGACTCTATCGTGAATCTGGTTATGACAGTTTGCTTAGAAAATTTCCATGAAATGGCTGCATTTCCTAAAGTAAATACATATTCACTCGTAGACTTCGAGTTTTTTATGTCAAATATCCAAGTTGCATCGCTGTATCCTTCGATTACAGCAGGATATCTCATATAGTGTAATCTATTTCCATGAGTATATCTCAAGTATCTCAGTACTCTTGTTTTCCCTTTTCAATGCTCAACACCGGGATTACTCGTGTATCTATTCAGTTTACTTACTACATAGGCTAAGTCTGGTATTGTATAATTCATCAAGTACATTAGACTTCCAATCACCCAAGCATACTCTACCTGAGAGATACTTTCTCCTTGATTTTTTGATAGATGTTGGTTTGTATCAATTAGCGTTCGTACCAACGCAGTATCACCATTGATGAATTTATCAAGAATCTTGTCCATGTAATGGGACTGACTAAGAACAAGTCCTTCTGTTGTTCTAAAAATTTTGATTCCTAGAATCACATTAGCTAGGCTCATATCTTTCATGTCAAATATTGAGTTCAACATGTCTTTAGTGGATTTTATTATCTTATCATTACTCCCAATGATAAGTATGTCATCTACATATAGACACAAGATGACAAAGTTATTGTCTGTGACTTTCGTGTAGACACATTTATCACATTCATTGATTTTGAATATACCTTTCTGCATGGCATTATCAAAATTCTCATGTCATTGCTTTGAAGCTTGTTTCAAGCTGTATAATGACTTTACCAATTTGTGAACCTGGTTATTTTATCCTAACATAGAAAACCCCTCGGGTTGCTCTATGTAAATTTCCTATTCTAAATCCTCATTTAGAAAAGTCGTTTTTACATCTATTTGATGTATTTCCATGTCCATAGAGTGGCAATAGCCTACAACACTCTAATGGAAGTTATTCTTGACACCAGAGAATATGTATCAAAATAATCAAGGTCTTCTCGTTATTAATAACCTTTAATTATCAATCTAGCTTTCTACTTATCAATTATGCCATCTGATTTCATTTTCTTCTTAAAGATCCACTTGCAACCTAGTGGTACTCCTTGGAGGAAGATCTACAAGTTTCCAAGTGTGATTTTGTAAGATAGATTCTATCTCAGATGCAATTACCTCTTTTTAGTGAGACCTCTCAAAAGAGTTTACTGCTTCTGAGTAACTTTGGGGCCCACTTTCCAATATGAAAGTGATGAAATATGTTCCATAAGATTTTTCCACACAAGCCCTCTTGCTTCCCTTGGGCTCAATCTCAACTAGTTCATCATTGTCTTCTTCCTATGGTATTTCATACACCCATTTTGAGAAGCTAGCATCCCCTCGGGACCTAAATGGAATCACATGCTCAAAGAATGAGGTATTTCTTAATTCTATTATCGAGTTCTTGTATATATCCGGTAATTGTGACTCATATATACAAAATTGATACGCACTGCTGTTATGTGCATATATAATAAATATACAATCAATAGTTTTTGGACCTATCTTAATCCTTTTCGAACCAAACACCAAAACTATGGCAAGACACCCCCACACTCGTAAATATTTGCAGGATGGTCGTCTTCTATTTCATAATTCATAAGGGCTCTTATCTATTTTCGTTCGGAGAACCTTATTTAAAAGGTAATTAGCTGTTAACACAGTTTCCCCCCACATTGAGTCTGGTAGTCCAGAGCTCAATAGAAGAGCATTCATTATCTCCTTAAGAGTTCGATTCTTTCGCTCAACAACTCCATTCTGCTGAGGAGTATAGGGAGTTGTTTTTTCATGTCTGATCCCATGTTCAACACACAACTCGTTGAATGGTGATACATATTCACCACCTTGGTCGCTTTGAACCACCTTAATCTTCTTATTTAGTTGATTTTCAACCTCATTCTTATAAAGAACGATTTTCTCTATAGTTTCGTCCTTACTTTTGAGAATATACACATAATAATATTTTGTATTATCATCTACAAAAGTAATGAAGTACCTATTCTCACCACATGTCAGTGTACTTTTTTGGTCACATACGTCGGTGTGAATTAGGCCGAGTGATTCGTTGCTGTCATGCCCCCAGAGGCCCATGCTTGCTCGAAAATTGGACAGAATCTCCCCTGTACGGTGGACAAGTTGAGACATTTATACATAACTCTCACACATATGATGGCTCAGCCATCACAAATACAAAATAAACTCAGAACCACGCAGTTAATATCATTAATAAAATAAAAATAGCAAACAGTTCATAACCAAAGTAAAACTCAAATATAAATCCAAAAATGAACATTCCAGTCAAATAAGGTATAAGCATAAATATGATGAGACAATACCAGATAAATAAAATAAATACCAGTCTATGAAATAAATGCGAAAATAATGAAAGCGCAGAAATAAAGTAACTGCGGAAATAAACTAAATACGGAAACAAACTCCAATATGACTCGACATTGTGTGACTGACAACTGGATCCTCTCCTGGCTTCAGGTAATGCATCTATCTGCTACCTGAAACCAAAATAAATGGTGGGGGTGGTGAGTCCGAGCGGACTCTACGGGTATAAGAGTAGATAAATGCATGACATAATAAAAGGTATAACAAGCAGAAAAAATCAACAGTATAAAGTCTCTTGAAAATAGAATAGTAACTAGGCATGTATGAAACAGAGTGATAACATAATATCAAAACATATATGCATGTCAACCAAATGCAGCAATAATAGCTCATATAAATGCAGCAAACGCAAGAAAATCTATAGTGCAATAAATGCATATGATGTGATGACATGTGTTACCCCTGACGTCAGTCAAGCCACCGTCACATCACATTTGTGTGGCTGAGTGGGTAGAGCTGTGACAACTGTACGCACTCCAATGAATACCACTAGTTTAGGTGGTTGGGTGGATAGGATGCTGGGGAGTCAACTACTCCAAAGACCCTAGGAAAAAGGGGGAGCTACCAACAGCTCTGTATCCCTCAAAAATAATGGTGAGGGTGTCAACTGCTTGCCTACAACTCCAACATCCACCGCACATAAGTCCCCCAAGCCTACAGCTCTGTATCTCCTGAGCTGGAGACTCCCGAGTTGCAGAGTCTGTGCAGACTCCCGAGCTGGATTCCTGAGCTGGAGACTCTCGAGTTGGATCTCCTGAGCTGGAGATCAAGGGTTGTTGAAATCTGCGTAATGCAGTTTCCTTAAAATATATTTGTTCTCCTTCGAATATGCTTCGAGGTTATAATAGACGTCTATTTTCCAGGATACAACAGTGGAACCACGTACACAACCAAGCACTGGTTGTTCATGGCGAACTGAGAAAGTATCTGATCACTACCACGGATAATCCACGGAACGAGAACATACGGAAGATTTGGGGAACGAATGTGGAAGAAAATTATTTGCTCTTTTTCTTACCATCTTTTGTAAGAAAATAGAAAATTCTAGGGTTAAAATGCAAAATTTCCTAAGTTAGGGGCTTTTGGGCGAATAATTAAATTAAGAGGGGCTAAGTGAAAAAGGGTGAGTCACCGCATAGTGGCTGTTCATGAGCACAGGTCGCACGAACCCTTTCCCTTTTCTTCTCTTCACATTAAATCCCTTTCTTTTTTCTTCTTCTCACATTAAAGTCTTTCCTTTTCTTCTCCTCACTTTCCCGATCCATCTCCTCCCAATTCTTTTCCACGAGCCCTAAATCGCAGCCACGCCGACTCCTTCGTCCATTCCTCGCGAACCCTAGTCAAGCCACCGCATCGATCTCTCGCCTCTTTCCCCCTCTTGCACGCGATCAGCGCCGACGGACCGTCGGCTTTGCTTCCGGGGAAACTTCAACGCCGAGCATCGAAGGGAGAGCTAGGGATCAGGGCAAGCCTTAGCTCAGATCTGGAGGCTTCAGGTTGCCCTAATCGGTTGGTCACGCTTGGATCTGAGTTAGGTGAGTTTGATTTCTCTTCTCCCATGTGTTGTTGCGATGATATTGTTGTCACTTTTGGGATTAGGGCTTTTGTCCTCATCGCCGGTTGGTATTGGGTAGTTTTGATCAGTTCGTGAGTTTCTGGTGTTTGCTTCGAGTTCTTGGTTGGATTTGTAGAATCCTGTTTAAGATTTCTCCTTGATTTGTTTGGAACAGAGTGAACGAAGGAGTTTGTATTAGTTCTTGGATTTTTTTTGTTGTTCTGTCAAGGTTGATCATTCTGCCAAGGACTAGTTGGTGAGAATAGGTGGTGTTTTGGATGTGTATCCTTTGCGTTCCAATCATTACCGTGACCTAGTTTTGTGTCGAGTATCTGCCGGGAAGCTCCAATTGGAGCAGAGGCAAGTGGTGTAGTTGTAATTGAGGATTTAGCACTATTACGGAGGTTGCTAAGAGGAATGGGTTTATGATGTGGTTGGTTCGATTGGGTTGGAGAGTTGATTTGGATTAGGTTAAACCTAGGTTGAGCCTAAATCCTAAATCCTATAACTCAGTGTAATTTAGGATTTATCTTGATATGACATAATAATTGGTTTCGCTAATTACTTATGTATAAGTAGCTAAATAATTATGTCCTTGATACAGGACACTGATTGACTTGGATATTCTTGCTACGGATATTATTTTGGACTGGAGGTTCGCGACATTGCAGGCACCGACATTGGAGGCGGGTATCTCTGACTCTTCTTTTAGATTAGTCACAGATATATGTTTGATATGCTTTGTTTAGCAATAGAGTGATAGATTATGGTATAACTCTACTATTTGTCTGGTTGATACTGTTTGTGATACCTATACCTTTAGGATTTAGGTTATGGTGCATTATCTATCAGAGCCGGCCCTGGGCCAGGGCAAACAGGGCTCCTGCCCAGGGCCCAAAACTATCAGGGGCCCATTTTATAAAACTCTGGTATATATATATATACCAGAGATGATCTCCTGGGCGATAAATAAACGCGACTGTGCGCGTCGCGAAGCGTTTTTGCGTTCCTTCTTTTTTTTTCGTTTGCTTAGTGTTATTAATTAAAAAAAATCCCACTTTTCCCATAACTCCTTCCCGACTCGCGTGCTAGGGCTACGGCGAAATTTTCACCGCCGCTCTTCCTCCTCTCTTGCCGGAGGCCGAAGACATCTCTCGCCGGTGGCCTCGCTCATCGCTGCCCACCATTGCCTGCCCCGCCCTACCGCCGGATCTACGAGCCCTCGCGTGCTTCTTGTTGCTTCCCGCCGCTCTTCCTCCTCTCTCGCCGGAGGCCGAAGCCACTCTCGCCGGTGGCCTCACGCATCGCTGCCCACCATTGCCTGCCCCACCCTACCGATTCGAGGCCGACACTTTTCAAGATTGGCGGCGATGAGGTGCTCGAGTTTAGGGTGTTCATCAAGGTCGACATTTTGTCCCCGTTTGATCTTGCCGCAAGCTGGAGAGCTTATCAGGAAAATATCGAACCATCGAGAGTTCGAGTGATTCAGGATGTCAGTATCAATGTGGCGCCTGAGAGGGGTGTGGAGGTACTTTTCGAAGTATCCGCATTTTTATCGCTTATCTACTGCTAGGTTAGATATGTGTGGATCTTCGTTACCTTTCGTCCTTTTATAACCTCAGTTCATAACGATTTGATACGTGTGACTGTTGCATTATTGAATAACGAAATATAACCTTAAATAACAATTCTGTTATCTATCAGTTTAGATAATGCTATTTTTTGGAGGTATTAAAGGATGTTAATACTGGTTTATGGAGGTCTTACAGAATGCTCATGTTTGTGAAGGATTCAGAATGGTCTGCCTATAACAATATTCAGATTCTAGTTACTAGTTAGTGTCTGTTGACAACTGCTTGTAACAATTTTCAGATAGATTTCTCCAGACTTTGGCTTTTGGTAGTGATTTTCATATCTTTTTGTTATTTATTTTTATCCACGGTTAAGGCTTTGGGAGCTATCAAGAGCAATTTGATTGATCCTCTAGGAGAACTTGACAATTGGAATGATGGAGATTCATGCATATCACATTGGACAAGTGACATTTGTCATAATTCTATATTAGATGATAGATATTTACTCATCTTAGAATGTTAGGATTGTAGATTTTCTCTTTGTTAAGATTTTTCTTTTTTGGTCTATTATAGTTAAATGATATTTTTGATAATCTAAGCTAACATCGGTGTAACTAGACTGTATTGAAAGAACCATTATAACACTAATCAAATATAATCCTTATTAGTCACTTTGGAGACATCCGATAAATATAATTCTTATTGACTAAATATGTATTGTCAGAGTAAAAATCTGTATATACTAAGTTATTATCATTCATATATTTAACTTTTCGTGGTTTTTTCTAAATGAAAATTTTATAGATAGTTAAAATATTTTGTGGATTTTTTTAAGTGGTGGACTAAATAATATATATATTCTATGATAGATGATGTAGTTTTTTTTTAAATAATGTTCAAAAGATAAAATTGGGGCCTAATTTATAATTTCGCCCAGGACCTTTAAATAACAAGGACCGGCTCTGCATATATGTCTTCTCACGGTATCCATATCATAGTAGACTCTATTTCTACATTTGCTATGATTGCCCGAACACCGTAACTCGACATCATTCATACATTCTGGATGACTCTTAGTAAAATTCACAAAATATTTAAGTTCAGTAACAAAATCATCTCTGATAAATCTATATATTTTCTAATAGATTGTATATCTTAAACTTTATTTTATACATTGTTGCCTAATCAGAATAAAATTTAAAATATTATTAAACTTGTACAATTTGAATTAAGTAGTAAAATTTAATTAAATCACGTAAGTTATTAAATCTAGTGAGAGCATCATGAGCTCAATTGGTTCATATTATTCTTTATTTTAATTATATATTTAGGTTTCTATTTATTTGAATATGTATTTGATACAGGTTTGGAGTAATAATTCATACTATAAAGAAAAAAATAATAATATAAAGTATTTATATTATACTGGCTTATAGTATGTATCATTGCAACATCAAAAGAAATCTGTATTTCACCTCTGAAAGATAAAATAATTATCATGCACTCAGTATAACATTTATAAGTTTATTATTAAAAATATTCTAATTGAAACAAGCATCTTGTCGGTGAGTAGGATAAGCCAAAATTACAAGAAACTTATATTTGAGATCAAACAAATAACAAACTATGCTATTTTTCATGTTAATGAGCTCTAATATAACACACTAAAATAACAAAATAACTATATCATATTATATATCAAAATACTAATTCAACCTACATCTAAAGTTAACCATGTAATATAATATATAGGTATTGTTAAATAAATTATACCTGAAGATGAGTAGTCCAATCAGAGAAGAGAAGCAAATGCAGTATCATACAAAATAAAATTATATAGCTAAAATTAATCACAAATAATCATAACAAAAAAATATAGCATGGCTAGCCAAGTTCGTGACCGGTAAAGTTGACGATGGAGAGTTGTTGGCCAAGCTGACGGCCGCAATCAACCAGCCACAACCTTCCTTCCGACAATAGCTTGGCTGACCATGATCTGCCGGCCGACAATGATATGGTGGTGGCCAAATCTGGATGGCCACGATCTAGCGGCGGCCAGATCTGGCCGACCGCGATCTAGTAGGCCGCTAGATATGGCTGGCCTCTAGATCTGGTCGGTTAGTAGCAAGATGTGGTCAGTCGACAGCAAGGTATGGCCGACCTCCAAACCTAGAGATCTAGCACGAGCACAAGGTGTGGTCGGCCGACAGCAAGATCTGGCCGGCCGGACGCTAGATATAGTTGACCGCAACTTGGTCAGACTCCAGAGCTTGCGGCCGGCGACTTGGCCGAAGAGTGGAGGAAGGAGGAAGGAGGAACGTGAGGATGTACGTCTCACCGGAGAACGAGGAGGTCGGAGGAGAAGCTCGTTGAAGACAGGAGGAAGAAGCTTGGATAGCGCGCGATCAAAATTAGGGCTCAAATTTTTCCGATGGAAATTGAATTCCGTTGGGAATTCATAACGAATATTGAATTCCTTCAAAAAACAACTTATGCCTCGTGTGTGGATCCCTAACCACCGACAGAAACTAAATATTGTCAAAAATTACCGACGGAATAAAATCGATAATGATGATTTTTCTTGTGATGCTTGGTAATTAATGATAAAGTGGAAAATGACTGTCGAGATGGATTACCTAAACGAACAATTGTTAAACGAAGGCCAGATAATATATATAGAATTGAGACGAGGTGGAGATCATCAACAGATGTCCAACCCACACACACTAAAAAAAAATGTATTAGAGGGCACTTAAATTGTTCTATAAATTCTCTTTAGGGTGGCAAAAGATAATTCACTCATCCTCAATGCTCCCGCTAATCCATTTCAGAGTCAACACTGAGAAGGTAAATCATGGGAACTATTAACCCGGATAGGGGGGGAGGAGAGAGAGAGTGTGTGTGATTTTTTTTAAAAAAAAATATACTTAACTATTATAAATGTAGATAGGTGGGAGGTTAAGTAGGACCTATAATTATAAAAGACCGTGTCCATATATGCATCATGATCATGCTCAGGCATGACGTACATTGCAAAGGGGTAGATGGCATGGGTTACGCCTAGGTATAACCTAAGACTTAAAGTATAACTTATGAAATTAGGACCAAGTGGGATGGAAGGCTCCATGATAATCGTCAAGAGTTTGGGAGCTCCCGTATCTTAGGAACTTTTGAATTTGAAGCATTTAAACGGAGAACTTCAGAAATCGAGCTCAGACTAGAGAGCTCAAGTAGCTCGTCTTAACAAGTCAGTCTAAGGAATATTCTGATGTACCGACTCAATTGAAGAGGTTGACCCCTTGGGTTTGGATCTTGGAATAAATATAGAATAAATTTTAGTTCATAGTTTTTCTTTTCTTTTTCCATTCCTATGCTTCTTTAAAATTTGCATGTATAAATTGCTTGCTAATTGATTTCCATATTTACTCTCATTTTTCCTGCTTTTCAACGGAATTTAGGATTCTGGTGAAACATAAAGCGCCTTTTGTTGAAAATGAATACCTAGGGGTGGAAACCTCAGAAGCCTCGCTATCAATGGAAGCTTCTAATTATTCATCCCATGGAAATCTTTGGCAACCATAAAATTGTACACGAGTAGAATATGAGACAATTCTCCGGTCTATTTGTGAGATTTTGGGTCCTTTTTGATGTGTGATGAGTGGGAGCAGATCCTCTGGTCCGTATTTTTGCGGATCAGGAGATCAACCACTCGCGATTGCGGTCGGATCGTGATCGCGATCCGACCGTAATTTGTTGCGATCCCTTCTAGGATTCACCGTGTCTCCCAGGTTATAATTTGGGTTCGAGCGGGTGGCCGGAGGCCACCCGACGGCCTAAACCCTAAATCCGGATTTAGAGTTTAGAGTTTAGGGTTTAAGATTTAGGGTTTAGGCCGCCGGGGTGGCCTCCGGCCACCCGCCCGAACCCAAATTATAACCTAGGAGGCACGGTGAACCCGAGAGGGGATCGTAACAAATTACGGTCGGATCGCAATCATGAACCGCCCGCAATCACGAGTGGTCGATCCCTGGTTCGCAAAAGTGCGGACCAGAGGATCTGCTCCCGTGATGAGTGGACTACATGCCACTTGTTCAACAAGTTGGATTCACTTTCACAGACTTTTCTACGCATACGCTTGCCAACTGCCAAGGATCCAATCGTCCAAAGTCATGGTAACTTGGTTTATTATTATAACTACAATGCAATAAAATTACAGTAGGTTCGTGAAAATATATGCCTGGTAACAACTAACAACCAATTAGATTACGTTCGAGCCCATATTTGTTTGGCGTTGGATCCTCCCAAAATCCTACCACGTACGGACAGCGACAGACCGACAATTTCCAAAAATAGATTACAGTTAAATAGTCAGAAGCTTGCTGGATCCGGAAGAAGAGAATCTGGCCGTCGCGTCTAACACGCGAAGTGGATTTTGCCGACTTTCCTCTCTCGCCGATTGCAATGTTTGTGCAACTTGTTTCGATTCTAGAACAAGCAGACTGCTCAGGTTTTTCATAAAATACTGAGTAGGTATGATAATATATATGTGAATTTTAAAATATTTAATTATTCTATTTAGTAGTAATTGAACTGAACTTTATTCTATTTATTAATTAAAAAATAAGTATTGTATTTTTGGAAGGGAAACTTTGCTTAAACTCTCCAACCTCAAATCCACCTTTGCATGCAGTCCCCATCCAATCTTTTCTTTACATGCAGTCCTTGATAGGATTGACAAAACAGTTTTGTAAGTATTATTTAAATAAAGTTGAGTATAAAAGTCAGAAATTTGAATATATAAGATTGCATCCACCACATCAAGAAACTGTATACTCAATTTTTACTCTTTTATATTTAATTTTCACTCTTTTATACTTAAATCTTTACAATGTATAATCAATTTTTACTCTTTTATACTCAATCCATCATGGAGTGAATGCAAAGAATTTATCAAATGGAGAGTGTATGTAAAGATCAAATGGAGATTGGGGAGTTTTTTATAATTTACCCTTTTTTGGAATCTAAATTTTCAGTTATGATATACAAAGTGGCTCTAGAATAGAATTATAGAACAGTGTTGAATTAATATCATACAATTGCATATTCTAAAAAATATTTAAAAATATATTAATATAAATAAAATGATTTATTTTAATATTTACGCTGCTTTAATAGACATTATACAAGAGTAGATTAATGTATAGAATCGCTGGTTAAATATCTTAATTTGTCTCTAAAATTAGAATATTTTAAATTTTTATAAAAAATCTATTTTATTCCATCATATTGAATTATGATCCTGTAGATAAGAAATTTAGTTATTATTGTGAAGAAAAACAAGTCTTATGGATACAACACTAATACAGTCATGGTTTTCATGCGTTTAGAAGCAGGGATGGATTCTGTGAGAGCTGTCCTGGGCTCTAGGTCAGACAAAAGAATTTTTTTATTATATATTGTAAAAAAAAATTATTATTAAATTTATTATACATTGTTTTTACATAGTCCACTTCTTACCCAGACTCTAAGTTAATCCTCGTTAATAAAGAAATCATTTTAGATGGTAAAAAGTGATTTGTTCAGTCTTAATATGTTTATCAATCTGTTTTAGATTAATATAGCAAAAATAAATTATGAAAAAAATTAATTTAAATATTATAATTAATGAGAAGGATGAACATTGACATTTTAACTTTATTAAATTATAAGCCCAACCTCAAGAATAAAGGAATCATTCTAGAAACTTACATGATGTGCCATATTTTATAGTCTTTATCCCTTTCTCTTTGATTTTATGTTTTTTTATTAAATTAGAGGTTGTAGATGAAAAGAAAGCAAGCCATGAGATCCCACTACTCTTCCTGGTGCGTAATGAAATGATAACAATCTAAATAAACCGTAGAGTAATTAACAAATTATTCTGATGTACTAGCGAGGTCCTTATAACCCATAGATATCGGCAATTTATCAAAGGGCGTACCTAAGTATTGGTATCTATCAAAAGGCGTACCATGATTTCAATGTTACCAAAGGGCGCACATATTTTAGTCAACTTCCTCTTATACCCCTACCATCAAGTACTGCATGCATTTCTCTTTCTCTTTCTCTTTGTCAGTAACGATTTTCGAGATGGACCATAAAGAGATGTCCCTTTATATTTTGATTTTTATATTATGGAACCTTTCTCAAAACAAAAAAAAATTGAAATTAATTAAAATATTTTTATTAAATTAAAACTAAAAGAACATATCAGACTCACGTTGGGCCTGAAATGGTTCCATTTCAGGCCCAACGTGGGGATGAAATGTTTCCATTTCAGGCCCAACGTGCCCAATATTAAGAGTCTTTTTTCGATTCTTTGTTATTACATTTTAACACCTCGGAGAAGACCAAATAAATAATGGATCACAAATTTGAACTCCTTGTAACCTCAGAAATCCACAGGAACTGAAATTTTTACAATCGGAGCTCTCTAGGTCAATCAGTGGTCATTTAGGGTCATTGGGGCTGAAATGGAAACATTTCAGCCCCACGTTGGGCCTGAAACGATTCCATTTCAGGCCCACGTTGGGCCTGAAATGGAATTGTTTCAGGCCCAACGTGGGGCTGAAATGTTTCCATTTCAGGCCCAACGTGCCTAATATTAAGAGTCTTTTTTCAATTCTTTGTTATTACATTTTAACACCTCGGAGAAGTCCAAATAAACAATGGATAGCAAATTTCAACTCCTTGTAACCTCAGAAATCCACAGAAACTGAAATTTTTACAATCGGAGCTCTGTAGGTCAATTAGTGGCCTTTTAGGGTCATTGGGGCTGAAATGTTTCCATTTCAGCCCCAATGACCCTAAAAGGCCACTAATTGACCTACAGAGCTCCGATTGTAAAAATTTCAGTTTCTGTGGATTTCTGAGGTTACAAGGAGTTGAAATTTGCTATCCATTGTTTATTTGGACTTCTCCGAGGTGTTAAAATGTAATAATGAAGAAACACGAAGAAATCACACAATAAGCCTTTTAGGGTCATTGGGCCTGAAATGGTTGGACACCTATTGCATTGGTGATATCTAATATATAGATGTTTGGACACCTAAAACATCATCTCCAACCTCTGACCTCTCTATTCATATAGAATTTTCAGAAATCCAGATATGGGAGGTCCATCAGTGGGTTTGGGTCAAAACTCACTGATATTTCTAAACTACTTCTATTTGATTGGTGATATCTAATATATAGATGGTTGAACACCTAAAACATCATCTCCTACCTCTAACCTCTCTATTCATATAGAGTTTTCAGAAATCCAGATATGGGAGGTCCATCAGTGGGTTTTGAGCAAAACCCACTGATGTAACTAAACTAGACGTATAGCTTTGAAAAAAATAAAAATTTGAGGTTATGGACACCTAAAATACTTTCTCCAACCTCATCCCTAACTTTTTAGCTGGGGGTTTCAGAAATCCAGATATGGGAGGTCCATCAGTGGGTTTTGAGCAAAATCCACTGATGGAACTAAACTAGACCTATAGCTTTGGAAAAAAATATAAATTTGAGGTTATGGACACCTAAAATACTTTCTCCAACCTCAACAATAATTTTTTAGCTGGGGGTTTCAAAAATCCAGATATGGGATGTCCATCAGTGGGTTTTGAGCAAAACCCACTGATGGAACTAAACTAGACCTATAGTTTTGGAAAAAAATAAAATTTGAGGTTATGGACACCTAAAATACTTTCTCCAACCTCATCCATAACTTTTTAGCTGGGAGTTTCAGAAATCCAGATATGCAGTGGGTTTTGAACAAAACCCACTGATGGAACTAAACTAGACCTATAGCTTTGGAAAAAATAAAAATTTATGGTTATGGACACCTAAAATACATTCTCCAACCCATCCCTAACTTTTTAGCTGGGGGTTTCAGAAATCCAGATATGGGAGGTCCATTAGTGGGTTTTGAGCAAAACCCACTGATGGAATCAAACTAGACCTATAGCTTTGGAAAAAATATAAATTTTAGGTTATGGACACCTAAAATACTTTCTCCAACCTCAACAATAATTTTTTAGCTGGGGGTTTCAGAAATCCAGATATAGGAGGTCCATCAGTGGGTTTTGAGCAAAACCCACTAATAGAACTAAACTAGACCTATAGCTTTGGAAAAAATAAAAATTTGAGGTTATGGACACCTAAAATACTTTCTCCAACCTCATCCCTAACTTTTTAGCTGGGGGTTTCAGAAATCCAGATATGAGAGGTCCATCAGTGGGTTTTGAGCAAAATCCACTGATGGAACTAAACTAGACCTATAGCTTTGGAAAAAATATAAATTTGAGGTTATGGATACCTAAAATACTTTCTCCAACCTCAACAATAATTTTTTAGCTGAGGGTTTAAGAAATCCAGATATGGGAGGTCTATCATTGGGTTTTGAGCAAAACCCACAGATGGAACTAAACTAGACCTATAGCTTTCAAAACCGACTGATGGACCTCCCATATCTGGATTTCTGAAAACTCCATATGAATAGAGAGGGTAGAGGTAGGAGATGATGTTTTAGGTGTCCAAACATCTATATATTAGATATCACCAATCAAATAGGAGTAGTTTAGAAATATCAGTGAGTTTTGACCAAAACACACTGATGGACCTCCCATATCTGGATTTCTGAAAATTCCATATGAATAGAGAGGTCAGAGGTAGGAGATGATGTTTTAGGTGTCCAAACATCTATATATTAGATATCACCAATGCAATAGGTGTCCAACCATTTCAGGCCCAATGACCCTAAAAGGCCTAATTTGTGATTTCTTCTTGGTTCTTCATTATTACATTTTAACACCTCGGAGAAGTCCAAATAAATAATGGATAGCAAATTTGAACTCCTTGTAACCTCAGAAATCCACAGGAACTGAAATTTTTACAATCGGAGCTTTGTAGGTCAATCAGTGGCCTTTTAGGGTCATTGGGGCTGAAATGGAAACATTTCAGCCCCACGTTGGGCCTGAAATGATTCCATTTCAGGCCCAATGCGGGCCTGAAATGGAATCATTTCAGGCCCAACGTGGGGCTGAAATGTTTCCATTTCAGCCCCAATGACCCTAAAAGGCCACTGATTGACCTAGAGAACTCCGATTGTAAAAATTTCAGTTCCTGTGGATTTCTGAGGTTACAAGGAGTTCAAATTTGCTATCCATTGTTTATTTGGACTTCTCCGAGGTGTTAAAATGTAATAACAAAGAATCGAAAAAAGACTCTTAATATTGGGCACATTGGGCCTGAAATGGAAACATTTCAGCCCCACGTTGGGCCTGAAATGATTCCATTTCAGGCCCACGTTCAGGCCCAACGTGGGGCTGAAATGGTTCCATTTCAGCCCCAATGACCCTAAAAGGCCACTGATTGACCTACAGAGCTCCGATTGTAAAAATTTCAGTTCCTGTGAATTTCTGAGGTTACAAGGAGTTCAAATTTGCTATCCATTATTTATTTGGACTTCTCCGAGGTGTTAAAATATAATAATGGAGAACCGAGAAGAAATCACAAATTAGGCCTTTTAGGGTCATTGGGCCTGAAATGGTTGGACACCTATTGCATTGGTGATATCTAATATATAGATGTTTGGACACCTAAAACATTATCTCCTACCTCTGACCTCTCTACTCATATGGAATTTTCAGAAATCCAGATATGGGAGGTCCATCAGTGTGTTTTGGTCAAAACTCACTGATATTTCTAAACTACTCCTATTTGATTGGTGATATCTAATATATAGATGTTTGGACACCTAAAACATCATCTCCTACCTCTATCCTCTCTATTCATATAGAGTTTTCAGAAATCCAGATATGGGAGGTCCATCAGTCGGTTTTGAAAGCTATAGGTCTAGTTTAGTTCCATCAGTGGGTTTTGCTCAAAACCCACTGATGGACCTACTATATCTGGATTTCTGAAACCCCCAGCTAAAAAGTTATTGTTGAGGTTGGAGAAAGTATTTTAGGTGTCCATCACCTCAAATTTATATTTTTCCAAAGCTATAGGTCTAGTATAGTTCCATCAGTAGATTTTGCTCAAAACCCACTGATGGACCTCCCATATCTGGATTTCTGAAACCCCCAGCTAAAAAGTTAGGGATGAGGTTGGAGAAAGTATTTTAGGTGTCCATAACCTCAAATTTTTATTTTTTCCAAAGCTATAGGTCTAGTTTAGTTCCATCAGTGGGTTTTGCTCAAACCTACTGATGGACCTCCCATATCTGGATTTCTGAAACCCCCAGCTAAAAAGTTAGGGATGAGGTTGGAGAAAGTATTTTAGGTGTCCATAACCCAAATTTTTATTTTTTCTAAGCTATAGGTCTAGTTTGTTCCATCAGTGGGTTTGCTCAAACCCACTGATGGACCTCCTATATCTGGATTTCTGAAACCCCCAGCTAAAAAGTTATTGTTGAGGTTGGAGAAAGTATTTTAGGTGTCCATAACCTAAAATTTTTATTTTTTCCAAAGCTATAGGTCTAGTTTGGTTCCATCAGTGGGTTTTGCTCAAAACCCACTGATGGACCTCCCATATCTGGATTTCTGAAACCCCCAGCTAAAAAGTTAGGGATGAGGTTGGAGAAAGTATTTTAGGTGTCCATAACCTTAAATTTTTATTTATTCCAAAGCTATAGGTCTAGTTTAGTTCCATCAGTGGGTTTTGCTCAAAACCCACTGCATATCTGGATTTCTGAAACTCCCAGCTAAAAAGTTATGGATGAGGTTGAAGAAAGTATTTTAGGTGTCCATAACCTCAAATTTTATTTTTTCCAAAACTATAGGTCAGTTTAGTTCCATCAGTGGGTTTTGCTCAAAACCCACTGATAGACCTCCCATATCTGGATTTCTGAAACCCCCAGCTAAAAAGTTATTGTTGAGGTTGGAGAAAGTATTTTAGGTGTCCATAACCTAAAATTTTTATTTTTTCCAAAGCTATAGGTCTAGTTTAGTTCCATCAGTAGGTTTTGCTCAAAACCCACTGATGGACCTCCCATATCTGGATTTCTGAAACCCCCAGCTAAAAAGTTAGGATGGTTGGAGAAAGTATTTTAGGTGTCCATAACCTAAATTTTTATTTTTTTCAAAGCTATAGGTCTAGTTTAGTTCCATCAGTGGTTTTGCTCAAAACCCACTGATGGACCTCCCATATCTGGATTTCTGAAAACTCCATATGAATAGAGAGGTTAGAGGTAGGAGATGATGTTTTAGGTGTCCAACCATCTATATATTAGA
>JAGFNQ010000542.1:51569-123675 GCA_024364735.1 Boesenbergia rotunda | reverse complement strand
AAGATTCTGAAGACGATCTGGAAGAGGGATCTAGAAGATTCTGAAGACGATCTGGAAGAGGATCTGGAAGATTCTGAGGACGATTTGGAAGAGGATCCTGAAGAATTTGAAGAGGATCCAGAGATGGATCTGATTGAAGAATTCCAAGGGGATCCTGAGGAAATCGAGTGGGATCCAATAGTGGATTCTGAGGAGGACTCAGAGGAAGATCCTGAAATGTTCGAGGACGATCCTGAAATGTTCGAGGACGATCCCGAAATGCCTGGGAAAAATCCTGAAATATTTGAGGAAGATCCGATAGAATCGGTGGAAGATCCCGAGCCTGATCAGATTGGCCAATTAGAGATGAACGAGAGAGTGATAGCCACTGCCATAATATTTTTTATTATGGGAATGATGTCAACTTATCTAGTTCGTTGAATTCTCTTTGTTTGTACCTGCTTATTAAGCCTATTAAATAAAGTTATGTTATGTGTTAACTAACTTGTCAATGATTAGTTCATTTATATGATTAGTTCATATTCAAGATAAATGATTAGTTCATTTATGTGATTAGTTAATATTCAAGATAAATGATTAGTTCATTTAATGGGATGTATGTAATATAATTGATCAATGTTAATTAGATTGGATGATGCGAATGATGAGTGAAAACGTAGTTATCACTTGATTTCGTAATCCAAGTCAAGTTTACATTGAGTCAATCAAAAATTATGTACATGTGATATACATTGAATTAATGAATAATACGTTTATTTGTGATAGATCATGGCAACCAAGAACATCATAGCTGAACTGAACAAAGGGGAAAAATTGTATGGGGACAACTATAAGATATGACATCTCAAGATACAATATGTTCTTGAGGAACAAGAAGTTCTGGAGGCTGTAAATCATTTCATGGTTGAACCTGCTGTTGGTTCAACTGCACAGTACAGATTGGATCTTGATGCCTATAGGGCATGGAAGAAAAAGGACTCCACTGCAAAGAGGATATTGATTAGTTCAATGGTAGATGACCTGGTATTTGAGTATGAGTCACTACCATCAGCTCATGCTGTCTGGGTTGCCCTGAAAGAGAGATACAGTGGAGTTAGTGTGAGCAAGCTTCGTCAACTGACAATCAAGTTTGACAGTTGTAAAAGCGCCCGAATGTAACGATGACCCAACATCTGAGAGAAATGGGTAATATGATTCGGGAGCTTAAGACTGCTGGTCATGAGTTGACCGACGAACAACAGGTTCAAGCAGTTATTCATTCCCTTCCTGATTCTTGGGAAACAATGAAGCAGAACCTTACTCACAGTGAGAGTATCAGGACTTTCATTGATGTCTCACACCATATTGAACTGGAGGCGGAGAGAGTAGAATCCGCAAGGATTTCTGAGCAAGCTTTTATAGATGAAGGTTCTGGGTCCAAGAATAAGAAAAAATGGTTTAAGAAAGGAAAGGGAAAGGGAAAAGAAGCTGGTGCTACTCCTGTGCAGGACCCAATCAAGAAGAAAGGAAAGAAGAATGGAAAGAAACCTAAGGGCAAGCTTACTTGCTACAACTGTGGCAAGAAGGGCCATTTTGCTAGGGAGTGTACCGAGCCGAAAAAGGTAAATCCATTTATGTCTTCTTTTCATGAGCTTTATGTTGCTAGTTCGGTGTTGTTAGCTGACTCTTATCCTTTGTGGATTATAGATTCAGGAGCAACGAATCATGTAGCTCGTGATCGAGCTACGTACGTGGAGTACCGTCGCGTACCAGCTGGCAATAAGTGGATATATGTGGGAAACAATGCAAGAATTGAAGTCAAAGGAATTGGCACTTGCAAACTCAACCTTCGTGGTGGGCGTACATTGTTTCTGCATGATGTCCTGTATGCTCCTGAGATTCGACGGAATCTTGTTTCTGTGAATTGTCTTCTTGAATTGGGTTATTGTATGAATTTTTACAGTCGTCGAGTAGAACTTAAAATTGACTCTGTGTTAATTGGATATGATTTTATATCAAACGATTTCATGGTTCTTGATGTAGAACCTGATGTTAATTGTGGAAATAATGGTTGTTTTTCAAACATTGCTCTTACTAGTGATGCTGATGTTAATGATAAAATTTGGCACGCTAGATTGGGACATATAGGACAAGAAAGAATGAATAGATTAGCAAGAGAGGGTCTGCTCGGCACTCGTGCTAAAGTTGACTTGTCTATATGTGAGCACTGTCTTGCTGGAAAAGCAACTAGGAAACCGTTTGGTAAGGCTAGCTATTAGGGCTGATTCAACATTGCAATTGATTCATTCGGATATTTGTGGTCCGATGAACGTGAAGGCTAGAAATGGTAGTTCATATTTCATTACATTTATTGATGATTTCACGTGTTTTGGTCATGTGTATTTGATTTCTCATAAATCTGAAGCATTAGATTGCTTTAATCGTTATTTGAACGAAGTTGAGAATCAATTGGAACGTAAGGTTAAAACCTTACGCACTGACCGTGGAGGTGAATACTTGTCTGATCAGTTCAAGACAATATGTAATGAGAAAGGGATTATTAGACAGTTAACTGTCCCTGGAACTCCACAGCAAAATGGAGTTGCTGAAAGAAGAAATCGAACTCTTCTTGAAATGGTTAGGTCGATGATGGCTCAAGCTAATTTGCCTATTTCCTATTGGGGAGATGCATTATTAGCTGCAACCTACATACTTAACCGGGTGTCTTCTAAATCTGTTCCATCTACTCCATATGAACTTTGGAAAGGCAGAAAATCAGATTTGAGTAATCTGAGACCATGGGGGTCAGCTGCTTATATTCATGATAAGACTCACAAATATGGAAAATTAGGACCCAGAGGTAAGAAGTGTATCTTTGTAAGATATTCTGATACTTCTAAGGGTTATGTTTTTATTGGTGAGCAGCAAGATGGAACCATCTCTGAAATTGAGTCAAGAGATGCTACTTTTCTCGAATCTGAGTTCCCAACAAGAGGTGAAGTTGATAAATCAACTCCTCTATTTGCAATAGAGGAGGAGGATACTGTTCTGCCATTAACAAATCAGGAATCTCAGGGAATGCCTGAATCTAGTCAAACTAGTGGGAGTGAATTGCCTATAAGTGAATTAGTTTCTCAGCAGTCAAACCTGTGAAGAAGTAATCGTAAGATTATTCCTCGGAGAAGGTTTGACATTGAAAATGAGGCATTAATGATTCTCCCAGTTGACGATGAAGAACCTCGAACGGTTGAGGAAGCATTGAGATGCTCAGTTAGAGAAAAATGGAGAATTGCAATGGATGAAGAAATGGAGTCTATGAGAAAGAATCAGGTTTGGGATTTAGTCGATCTTCCTCCAGGCCGAAGGGCTATTGGGAATAAATGGATTCTCAAAATCAAGAGGAAGGCAGATGGATCGATTAATAAATACAAAGCTCGTCTGGTTGCAAAAGGATATACGTACCCAAATGGAGGGTATTGATTTTGAAGAGACATTTTCCCCTGTTGTGAAGTTTGTGTCAATACGTGTCATTTTAGCTATAGTAGCACATTATGACTTGGAATTACATCAGATGGATGTAAAAACGGCTTTCCTTAATGGTAATCTTGACGAGGAAATCTATATGGTACAACCAGAAGGTTATATTGCTGATGGCCAAGAGGAAAAAGTATGTAGACTTAAAAAGTCTATATATGGGCTAAAGCAAGCGTCGAGACAATAGAACATAAGATTCAATGAAGTCATTTTATCTTATGGTTTCGAAATGATCAATGAGGATCATTGTGTTTACCTGAGAAAGGATAAAGGAAAGTTGGTCATTTTATCATTATATGTTGATGATATGCTGATAGCTGGAAATGACTTAAAAGTTGTGATTGAGGTCAAGTTTTGGCTTTCATCACAATTTGACATAATTGACATGGGAGAAGCTGAGTATATCTTAGGAGTACGGATCATTCGTGATCGATCAAAAAGACTTTTGGGTTTGTCCCAAGAAGCTTATATTACTAAGATACTACAACACTTCAATATGTTTGGTTGCAACGTTGAACAAACACCTACAGCGAAAGGTGTTGTTTTGAGCAAAAGTATGTCTCCCAAGACTCCTGAAGAGATAGCCGAGATGAAGAAAAGACCATATGCTAGTGCCATTGGTAGTTTGATGTACACTATGTTGTGTACTCGTCCTGATATAAGCTATGCTGTTGGCTTAGTTAGTCGTTTCCAGTCAAACCCAGGATCGAGACACTGGAAAGCGGTAAAAAGGATATTCAGATATCTCAAAGGAACGGCAGATTATTGTCTCTGCTTCCAAGGATCAAAATTGAGCTTGAAGGGCTACGCAGATGCAGATTGGGCAGGGGACCTTGACGACAGAAAATCCACATCAGGCTATATTTTTTTGCTGAATGGAGGTGTCATTTCTTGGAACAGCAAGAAACAGGCTTGTGTAGCACTGTCGACAATGAAGGCCGAGTATGTGGCTTGTGCAGCGGCTGTACAAGAAGCTGTCTGGTTGAGAAGGTTCCTAAAGCATCTGAAGATTGTTGAGGACAGTGGGAGCCCTGTTACAGTGTGTTGTGACAATCAAGCTGCTATAGCTTTTTCCAAGGATCCTAAATATCACAGCAAATGCAAGCATATAGAAATTAAATACAATTTTGTAAGGGATATTGTTGACAAGAAAAAGATAATTCTTGAGTATATCCCTACCCGAGCAATGCTTGCAGATCCTTTTACTAAGCCGTTGACTAAAGAGTCATTTTATGAGCATGTGAAGTCTTTGGGACTACGAAAAATGTAAAACATTGTAAATGTATTTGTTACATTTATATAAATGAAGTGTTATGATCTATTCAGTGTAAATGTATTTGTTACATTTGGTAAAAGTCTCGATGAGCATGTTGACAGGCTGAGATTGGTCCACTCACATGGACAATCGTCTCTATTTGTTGAGTATAAATAGAGGTAAGACAATTACTTATGAGACAGCTTATATAGTTGTGAAGAGAGACATACTCATAAGTTGAGGTCGCCTTGATTTTGTATCAAGATGAAATCATTTATGTAATGATCGAAGTAAATACACACACCATTTACTAAATCTGTTTAAAGCCAGATTCGAATTCATAAGTTGAATTCGGATTAGACGTTAGGTATGTCTGGATCGAAATCTGTACGATGTTAGATATTTGAGAAAAACATGCACTCTTTTTGTAAAGAGAAAAACATCGTAGCATGTGATTCATACCACATGTGCTATAGCGACAATAAGGGCAGTAGGAGAAAGGATCCCTGCTTCTCTACTATGTGAGACCCTTGAGATTATCAGTTAATCTCAATCTTACCCTAAGTGACTATTTAGCTGTCTACTTGAAGTTTTAATCAGTGTTTGCTACTTTAGTGTGTGTCCTATTGACTATGGATGATTCGGTCTATGGAGCATAACTAGGAAAGCAACTGATTAGAATGAATAGATTCTAGCTGAAAAGGAAGATTAAAATTGGTTTACATCTGTAATACTTATTCACTGGTCGACCAGTTACATTTTTTGTTAAGTACTTAAAAATGTAATTGTGAATAAATGTATTGATTTGAGATGTCGAACATGCTCTTGACATAGATGTCTTATGAGGGATTAGAGATGTTCATATTGATGTAAATATTTAATCTGGGGTAAAGGCAAATTATTGATGTCTCTGATTCGTTCTATAGAGCAGCTAAGTTAAGTGTAACATCTTTCTTAGCATGAATTGCTCAGTGTGCTTGCTGTCGCACGAACCATTTTCCCTGAAGTATGAATTGAATGCTCTCATATGGTCTTTGTGACTTCCTTACATAGTCTTAGTGACTAGATGACCTATATGGATAGAATTGGACGAGTGGGAGATGTTAGCGTTACAAGCCAAGGCGTTACAAGCCTTGATTGTGAACGTTGAAACGCTCACAATCAATGACATTGAACACCTCCATTGATGGAGGTAGAGGTAACGTCCGATTCTTCCACTATAAAAAGCGTCCGGATTGTAATCCAAAGGCAACGAAAAGAGGAACAGGGAGCTTCGAATCGTGAGGGATTTGGCTTGTGAAAGAGAGTGATTGGTCCGTGGGTGGTTGATCGCACGACAGCAAGACAAAGGAGAAGAAATCAAAGGAAGAGGAAGATCAAATCACTGTAAGTTGTTGTATTATGAAATCTAGTAGGATGCAAATCGATTTCATCCACAGATACCATCACTTACCTAAAGCTACTTTGCACCTCAATACATAGGTGGAGGATCGCGAGTTCTGAAAATATTATAGGAAAAGTAGAAGTATTAGGTTGTTATACTGCTGGCAATATAACAACCTAATACTACTACTAACTCGAGTGAAAAATCAAGGCGTGCCAAATCACCCGATGGTTAGTTGACTGCCCTAGGACATGAAGAACTCCAAACCCTAGTCAAGTGATCCATATCATTTGTTATGACATGATCTCGTAGGAACTAGCATTTTCTGAAACTACCAAAATGAGTTCTTGTATATATATTGCGATCAACTTGACTTGACCAGAATCAGTGGATCATTGAATAAACAATAGCTTCTGGTACATAGCTAGTACGTAGTATGTATGTAATTCCGTGAAAGGGATCAAAACGAATCAATGATGCTTGACACATAATCAGTACAGTTTAAGACTCAGGTGCTACTTCTGCTCCTGTCAAAAGTAAACAATAGTACTGCATAACGATCGATGCGTTTGACTGAGCATGTTCCCTTTCCATGAATCGAAATCCTCGATATCGTGGAATTTTCAGGCGGGAAAAGCATGCTTAGACGAGGAAGCCAATCTGGATAATGCGGGTCGTCCTCGAAGACCTCTCATGCTGCAGCAAACGAAAAGCCTGAGCACCGGCATGAATGCAGCCATGTGCTTGGGTCGCAGATTTCTCGTTTCATCCTCGAGTAAACACGAGATCGATCGGAGTTAGGGCTGCGTTATAGGCGAACGTCAAGCTTGTGCGTACGAATTGATTGCTGGCCAGCGCTAGTGATATGATCGATACGTCTCTCTCGCTATGGATCGTGATGGATTGATTGGATAGCTAGCAGATCAAGAGCTAGCTAGCTATGTAGCTCGATCGACGACGATCGTCTTGAGGAGTACTCCTGCAATGTCTTGACTGCTTTTGTATGTTTGGTCCCGCCTATGGAGAGCTACAGTTCGCTACAAACTAAAGAGCTAGCTGGGGGCCGCGTTGGATTATTCATGATGGCGATGAGGGAAGTACGAGAAATTAATGATCGATGTAGCTAGGGGGAAAATAATAATGCTTCATTAGTATAGTAGTAATTAAAAATGAAAAAAGAAGCTGGTAACTGCCTTGTTAGAAAGACGTATGCAAAAAAAAAAAATTTAATATGCAGCAGTTAGCCAACAGTTAATGGATCGGATCACTAGAACTTTGCCTCAATCGCCAGATACCTAGGACGAGGATCCTAAATACAACGTAGAGAGCTGTCAGAGAGCTCAAACGCTAAGCAATTCGAGCTAGTTGATGGCTAGAGCTCAAAGTGAAATATTCAATGGCATGCAAATCAAGAACTGGAAGTCGGAAGCAGTGTCGTGTATCTTAAAGTTGTAGTGCTCGGACAAAATCTTAGCTTAGCTTGGATATATATACTCGTGTTGCGAGCCTATATATATTTTGCTGTCTAGCAAATTTAATTTGGTTAGTTGACCTACAGCTTATGGCACGACCAGTAGAGTATGCAACGAATAATCGTACGTACAACAAACTATCTCCTTATGGAATTCCTTGTACGAATGAAAACAAAGGAGTGAAACAGAGAGAGACAGGGATGGGACATCAAATCGACCTCTTGTATGATTTAGGTGTCTCTTGAACGGTCTCGTCTGTTGAGGTTTAGTTCCATTTCGATGTCGGCAACGCCGGATATATGACTGTAAGCTATCCTTTATCTATGTAACCATGCACTTTATAATACATGCACCAGATCAGAGCATTCGCAATGTGACATCGAGTTGGGAACTTTATCAGCATACTATCTCTTAATTTCAAGAAATAGATTAGCCGAGGATATTGTTGGAGATATTGTTAAAGATATTAAAATAAATTAAAATTATATAATTAATTTTAACTTATCTATTGAGTGGTCTGAAAGACCTGAGCTGCCTTATATGCAGAGTGCAGAGCTGTCTTAATTATATGCAGAGTGTTAACTCCCGAGATGGAGACTCCCGAGATAAATCTCCCAAGCTAGAGACTCCCGAGTTGGATCTCTCGAGCTGGAGACTCCAGAACTGGATTTCCCAGGTTGGACTTCCCGAGCTGGAGACTTCCAAGCTGGATCTCCCGAGCCGGAGACTCCCGAGTTGCAAAGTCTATCCACACTCCCGAGTTAGAGATCAAGGGTTGCTGAGGCTTGCGTAATGTAGTTTTCTTAAAACAGATTTGTCCTCCTCTGATTGTCCTTTGATCTTATAACAGACATCTGTTTCCCAGGATACAACAGTGAAACCACGTATATAACCAAGCACTAGTTATTCGTGGTGAACTAAGAAAGTATCCGATTGCTACCACGGGTAATCCATTGAGCGGGAACACACGGAAGATTTGGGGAACGAAGGTGGAAGAAAATTATTTGCTTGTTTTCTTACCCTCTTTGTTCTTGGTTACAACCTCTTTATATAGGGCCTAGACCTACACAGTAATTAACATCATTACTGCTTATTAACAATCTAAATCAAAACGTCTGGAGTTATTGCGCATTAACCCGTCCAGATCAAAACGTCTAGAGATTACAGATTCTGTTAGGATCGATTCCCGTACGCTAGAAGGGGGTGAATAGCAAATCTCGGCTTGTTCTTCCTACGTTGTTAGTATGCGCAGCGGAAACAATAATAATAAACAATAAAAACAAAGGAACAATGCTAACAAACAGTATTTAGTTGGTATCCACCCCGGCCGGGTGACTAATCCAACAATCCGTCGGTGGATCACTCCTCGGATAACCTCCGGCTATCACGTGTCGCTCCTTGTGGGTGGAGAAACCTCACCACAACACCAAACAAAGCTCTGGACACGAAGACTATTAACTTGCCCTTAACCAAGACAAGTTTCGTTAAGAAACTCAGCCACCATGAAGTCCTCTTTAAATAGGACTCGGGGCTGATTTCTCGCTACCAGTCGACTGCCCCCAGGGCAGTCGACTGGTGCCAGCCAAATTCGACCGTTGACACTCCCAACGTTCGAATTTGCCAGCTCACCAGCCACCTACCAGTCGACTGCCCCCAGGGCAGTCGACTGGTCCTAGGCCAGAACCCTTCTGTGAGTTTTATCAGTCGACTGCCCCAAGGGCAGTCGACTGGTCCACTCACCCACCTAAGGTTACCCATCCTGAGTACATTCCACTCCGCACTCAAACCCTAGGATTTCCCGAGTACAATCACACTGCACTCGTACCCTCACGACTCAACTGACTCCTCATCCGCAGCCTCGACTATTGCATTCACGCCCTCTTCATCTTCGGCTCCCGTCCCTCGGATGCACGCAAGCCTCCAGCTTGCCTCCATGTCATCCTTCACGCATGCCTCGAAGTCCGCGCCCATCAGCTCATCTTCCCTATTGTCCAAAGTCCCTCGGATGCGCACGCAAGCCTCCAGCTTGCCTCCATGCCATCCTTCACCGTACCGAGGCTGTCCAGTCAAGTCCATATGTGTAACCTGTACAACCTGCACACTCAACATACACATATGAGATAACAAGGGTATACCTAACTTAAACCCTTTGCCCAAACATCAAAACCCATGGTCACACCGGACCATCTTAGGGCCGATTGCTCCAACAATCTCCCCCTTTTTGATGTTTGGCAATACGTTTAAGTTAGGAAAGCAAGATAGTAGTAAATAGCAAAAACCATGCTAAATGAATGCATATGCAATGCATAACTGGATCCTATCCCAAGGCATCCCACACCTAACCCTCTAAGTTAGGAATTTTACAACACCTAGCCCTCCGAGCTAGGACTTTTATCACCTAACCCTCCAAGTTAGGATTTTCTAACAAACCGGGCTTTTTAAAGCTTCTCCCAAGCTCCCCCTTACACTGGACTTACAAAGGCTTTTTGAGAACCTCTCCAAGGTTCCCCTTACGCCAAAAGTGGACCAACCATGCTCCCCCTTAATCTCAACTCCCCCTAAACCTAGGATTTCTAGAAAAGGTAAGTTTGGTTTCCCAACTTAAACCCAAACTTCTCTCCCTTTTCCATACATCAAAAAGACCCCAATAATATACCAATTATTGGTTCTTTCAATCCCCAATAATCCTAAACACAGTGTACTAGACCCCATACACATGTTTCTTATCACTTGGACCCAAGTCAGCTGCTGGATACCCACACCAGCCCTGACCAGTCGACTGCCCCCACGCCAGTCGACTGATACTCTGATAATTAGTTTTCTGGCTGAATTTCAGAAACGCGCCAGAAATTCCACAGATCTCCAAAAATTCCCAAATTTCGTGGAGAATTTTGTGGTACCCATACCTACTTGGGAAAAATACATTTTACCATGTATCTATCCCCATTCCCAAGTTTGGTACAAAACCCAAAAATTTTCTTATGAAAATTAAGGCAAATAGGAGACAACCTCCCCCTTAACCCATGCCTTCTTCCAATTTTCATTTTTCCCAGGTCAAGTTCTACCCAACTTAACCTCCTAGACACCACGTTGAGTCATACACAACCCAACACTCGAGTTCTTCCCCCCTTTGACACTCTTATAGCATTGCCCGAGGCAATCTTTCCCTAAGTGCCAAACAGAACTCAACAAAAGTCTAAAAACTCTAAAGTTTGCAAGCGCACTTGCTAGGATATACCCTATCCTAGAAAAATATGATATCATGGAAATATCAAGTGTGTTTGACTTTTGATACACATCTAAAATCCTTAAAAGATTTGGCATTTTGAAATCAAGTCATTATTCCTTGTGTTTGCCTCTTCTAACCCTTTCAAATTGACACAAGGAATTGTCCTCAACTCTAAAGTTCATTCATAATTCCAAATGTTTCTGAAAAACCCTTCAGAAATCACTTATTAACACTCTGCCCTCACTGATCAGTCGACTGGCCAAGTGGCAGTTGACTGCAAAAACATACAGTGTGCATTTTGGCTCGGACCAGTCGACTGCCCCCAGGGCAGTCGACTGATACCTGATTTTCAGGTTTTCAGGCCGAAATTCAGAAATGCCCTAAAAATTCTACAAATCTCCAAAAATTATGAAATTTCGTGGGGAGACTTGTGAAGCCAATATATACTTGGGAAAAATACGTTTCCAAACAAATGTACTCCGGATCCTAATATTGGCACGAAACTCCACTTATCCTAAAGTGTATCATTAAAATCTTAGCTCAAAGTTCTAATTTGGACCTCACCTTGATGCTTCTTCCCATACTCATTTATAATCCATTAGTAGCATCAAGTTACATGGTATTTTCACATTAAACCCAATTTTTTTCAATTATAATACCATTTTCACTCTTTTTTCCCTAAATCTCCTTTTTAGTGCGCCAATTTTCAAAGATTAAACCTTACCCAAGTCTTTCAAACCCTTTGGCACATTTCACCTAATTTCCTAAGGGAGAAACTTTTGAGATCCATTTACCATGGACCCCAAAGGCTTCTAGAGCTCCCCCTTGAGCCCTTAGCCTTAGCCACCTCCTTAGGTGACTCGATCCACACTAGGCCACACCGGTATGCCACCGGTGACTCTTGGCCTATAAAATTGACCTTTTTAACCTTGGACACCTTGTCCTTGGTTAGGTCACTCTCTTTACCCTTGGATGGCATCCCCTTGCCACCCTTGGACCTTCCCTCCTTACTAAGATTGTATGTTTTCCCAACATACTTCTTTCCATTGCCCTTGGAGGTCTTAGATCGGTACCCCAATCCCGATCTATCATAGTTGGGTTTGATGCTACCCAACACCATGTCTAAGCCCTTAGATCCGACAGTGAATCTTTCTAGGGCTTTTTCTAATGTATCAAGCCTTGCCCTCAAGACTTGATTTTCCTTCTCCAGACCTTTAACCTTGTAGTCCATATGCCCAATCCATTCCGAACCACGTCTTGATCCTCGCCTTCCAATATGCAAAATCTTCATTGTTGTAGGCCGGAGGTGTGTAGATCTCGTCCCCAAGTGGTCCTTCACCTTCCATTACCTCTAGCGTATGCTCCCTCGGCAGTTAGTCCGATCAAGAGCGGTCCTTTGCTCTGATACCAATTGTTAGGATCGATTCCCGTACGCTAGAAGGGGGTGAATAGCAAATCTCGGCTTGTTCTTCCTACGTTGTTAGTATGCGCAGCGGAAACAATAATAATAAACAATAAAAACAAAGGAACAACGCTAACAAATCGTATTTAGTTGGTATCCACCCCGGCCGGGTGACTAATCCAACAATCCGTCGGTGGATCACTCCCCGGTTAACCTCCGGCTATCACGTGTCGCTCCTTGTGGGTGGAGAAACCTCACCACAACACCAAACAAAGCTCTGGACACGAAGACTACTAACTTGCCCTTAACCAAGACAAGTTTCGTCAAGAAACTCAGCCACCACGAAGTCCTCTTTAAATAGGACTCGGGGATGATTTCTCGCTACCCAGTCGACTGCCCCCAGGGCAGTCGACCGGTGCCAGCCAAATTCGACCGTTGACACTCCCAACGTTCAAATTTGCCAGCTCACCAGCCACCTACCAGTCGACTGCCCCCAGGGCAGTCGACTGGTCCTAGGCCAGAACCCTTCTGTGAGTTTTATCAGTCGACTGCCCCAAGGGCAGTCGACTGGTCCACTCACCCACCTAAGGTTACCCATCCTGAGTACATTCCACTCCGCACTCAAACCCTAGGATTTCCCGAGTACAATCACACTGCACTCGTACCCTCACGACTTGACTGACTCCTCATCCGCAACCTCGACTATTGCATTCGCGCCCTCTTCATCTTCGGCTCCCGTCCCTCGGATGCACGCAAGCCTCCAGCTTGCCTCCATGCCATCCTTCACGCATGTCTCGAAGTCCGCGCCCATCAGCTCATCGTCCCTACTGTCCAAAGTCCCTCGGATGCGCATGCAAGCCTCCAGCTTGCCTCCATGCCATCCTTCACCGTACCGAGGCCGTCCAGTCAAGTCCATATGTGTAACCTATACAACCTGCACACTCAACATACACATATGAGATAACAAGGGTATACCTAACTTAAACCCTTTGCCCAAATATCAAAACCCATGATCACACCGGACCATCTTAGGGTCGATTGCTCCAACAGATTCTGCATTAATATCAATTAATGCATCAGTTACATTTGAGGAACAAGCAAAAAATTATTCAGGTGCCAAAACGGTGGTTCATTCGCTTGTAAAAATTTTGCCCCGATCGGTCCTGCATTCGACGCATGTAGGTCGTGCTCGTACATGAGTCAACTTAGTTTAGTGTAAATCTGGGCCCTTGATTTATACCCCCCTGCGCACCCACGCGTGAGAGAGAACTTCTCCCCATGCATTTGTTCACAACTAACATACTTGTGAATCAATTTAAATCAACCAATATGCCTTGAAACTCCTAATGTGAGACTAAAGTCTCATTCACAATGAAGTCTCTTTCTCTTCCACCTCATTTTTCATTCACTTGTATCTAACAATCCCCCATGAATGGAAACAGGGTATGTGATTGCATTCAATAGTTGAGTCCAGTATAGGATAGGTAGGTTTCACCCTTTGAACCTTCCCTTGTGAAGATCTGTTTGTTTACTAGCTGACATTGACATGATGCCCTTGAATTGTATTGTCATTCAGGTAAGCATTGACATATCTCACCCAGGACTCTCCCTAATACTTCTCAATTCTCATGAGTGTGTTCGTTCTTGGCCATGAACACGTCTAGTACTACGAGAAGTTCTAAGAATTATGTCTCCAATTCTCCTCGAAGCGGCACCACTTCTTTCCCACATAGGTGATCTTTGAAGAGTTTTCCACATAATTCTATTGGATTATTAAAAGTCGCGTGCTTAACCTCCATCCTTCACTGTTTCACTGGGTCATTCCCCCACAGTGAGCAACTTTGTCAGTGCAGTTAGGTTGTCCCTTTGAACCTAGTTCTTGGGATCTCTAGTCTGCATAGGTTGAGTTTCCTTTATACCAACATTTTTCATTGGCATCAAACCCATCCTTCTTGATGAGCTTACAACTAACTCTCGATTTAACCCTTTGGTTAGTGAATCCACTAAGTTATCCTATGACTTCATATAGTCAACAATGATAACTCCAGTTGAGAGTAGTTGTCTAATGGTATTGTGTCTCCGACGTATATGTCAAAACTTACCATTATACAGCTGGTTTTATGCCTGGACAATTGCTAATTGACTATCGCAATATATGCAAATTGCTGGTAGGGTTTCCGGCATCTTGGTACATCTTCTAAGAATTACCGTAGTCATTCAGCCTCTTCATCACATTTGTCAAGAGCTTCAAACTCAAACTCTATCGTGAATCTAGTTATAACAGTTGACTTAGAAAATTTCCATGAATGGTTGCACTTCCCAAAGTGAATACATATCCACTCATAGACTTCGAGTCTTTTATGTCAAATATCAAATTCGCATCGTTGTATCCTTTTATTACAACAGAATATCTCATATAATGCAATTCATTTCCACGAGTATATCTCATGTACTTCAGTACTCTTGTTATCCCTTTCCAATTCTCAACACCTGGATTACTCGTGTATCTACTCAGTTTACTTACTACGTAGGCTAAGTCTGATCTTGTACAATTCATCAAGTACATCAGACTTCCAATCATCCGTGCATACTCTATCTGAGGGATACTTTCTCCTCGATTTTTCGATGGATGTTGGCTTGTATCTTTCAACGTTCGTGTCAACGCAGTATCACCATTGATGAATTTATTAAGAATCTTGCCCACGTAATGGAACTGACTAAGAACAAGTTCTTCTGTTGTTCTAAGAATTTTGATTCCTAGAATCACATCAGCTAGACTCATATTTTTCATGTCAAATATTGAGTTCAACATGTCTTTAGAGGATTTTTTATTATCTTATCATTACTCCCAATGATAAGTATGCCATCTACATATAGGCATAAGATAATAAAGCCATTTTCTGTGGCTTTCGTGTAGACATATTTATCACATTCATTGATTTTGAATATACCTTTCTGCATGACATTATTAAATTTCTCATGCTACTGCTTTGGAGGTTGATTCAAGCTGTATAACGACTTTACCAATTTGCAAACCTGATTATTCTGTCCTGGCATAGAAAACCCCTCGGGTTGCTCTATGTAAATTTTCTCTTCTAAATCTCCATTTAGAAAAGTCGTCTTTACATCTATTTGATGTATTTCCAAGTCGATAGAGCGACAATAGCCAACAACACTTTAATGGAAGTTATTCTCGACACCAGAGAATATGTATCAAAGAAAGAAATCAAGGTCTTCTCGTTATCGATAACCTTTAATTATCAATCTGACCTTATACTTATCAATTGTGTCATCTGATTTCATTTTCTTCTTGAAGATCCACTTACAACCTAGTGATTTACTCACCAAAGGATCCACAAGTTTCTAAGTGTGATTTTGTAAGATAGATTCTATCTCAGATGCAATTACCTCTTTTCAGTGAGGTTCCTCAGAAGAGTTTACTGTTTCTGAGTAACTTTGGGTCCACTTTCCAATATGAAAGTGATGAAATATGTTCTATAAGATTTTTCCACCCGAGCCCTCTTACTTTCCTTGGGCTCAATCTCAACTAGTTCATCATCTTCTTCTTTCTATGGTATTTCATACACCCGTTTTGAGGAGCTAGCATCCTCTCGGGATCTATATGGAAACACATGCTCGAAGAATGAGGTATTTCTCGATTCTATTACCGAGTCTTGTGTATATCCGATAACGGTGACTCATATACACAAAACTGATACGCACTACTGTTATGTGCATATCCAATAAATATATGCAATCAATAGTTTTTGGACCTATCTTAATTCCTTTTGGACCAGGCACCAAAACTATGGCAAGACACCCCCACACTCGTAAATATTTGTAGGATGACCGTCTTTCCACTACAAAAAAAACACCCATATAGGAGTGGTTTTTTTGACTTTCAAGAGCGGTTATCAACCACTCCTACACTTTTACCAACGATTTGAAAACCGCTCCTCTTATTGCCGTCCCTATATCTTATAGTAGCGGTTTTCTTAACCGTTGGTAAAACTTATAAAACTGCTCCTATTTTTACTTTGTAGGTACGGTTTGAAACCGGTCTTACACATTATACATATAACAACGGTTACAGACCGCTTCTGTAGTTATAAATTTAGGAGCGGTTCAAACCGCTGCAAAACCCTTTAGGTGTTAGAATGGTTTTAAATCGCTTCTATACATCATGGATATAAGAGCGATTTCAAAATGCTATTAATACTAAAAATTAAGGATCAGTTTTAAACCGCTCCTAAATATGGGAATAGGAGCACATCAAAACGCTATTAAAGCTTTAAATTTAGGAGTTGTTCAAACCATGATATTTAATATTTCAATCCACCAAATCAATATATAACATTATTAAACAATTATCCTCCAAAACAATAATAAGAGTACTCCAAATGCTAATATAAAATAACAGTTATAATGTTCTAAATTCAATAGTTACTAAAAGTACTAACATTAGACAAATACTTTTTTTTTCAAAATTCTATCTAATCTTTATCTGACTCTGATACTGGAGGAGATCTATGACCACTTTCATGTGCATTTGATGGAGAACTTTTATGTTGCCGCATAACATCTGCCAAGATAGTTGTCATCTGAAAAATATATTTAATTTAATATATCATGCTTCTATATAAGTATTTTTGAACATTAGTATTCAATATGTGACTACCTGTGTAGGTAATAATTCAGGCTCACGAGATCCCCCAGCAATTTCAGATATCATACTTTAGATGGCATTGGTAAAATTTTGAATCTGTTGTTCATGCATCTGCCTAATCCGCTCCATTTCTGCCTGTCTCTGTGCTTCCATATTTTTCATTTTTTCTTCCATTTCACGCAACTTATCATTAACATCAGAAGTAGGAAGATTATCTTGTCTAAAATTATTCTTCGATTACACTGCTCTGGGAAAACTTGGCTAGTTAATACACCAGCTCCTAAACATCGAACACAACCAGAATGCTCTGACCTAAATACCTCCCTGAATAAAAATATATAATTAATATTGTATAATATTTAGTAATTTTAATAAAAATGAAATTCTAAATGGATACCGAAATGCATCTTCGTGTACTTCTGTTAGCGTTCCCTCAGGCTTGTCTCGGAGATGACGTTGCACAACTCTATTTAATTCATCCTAACACAAAAATTGTGTCAATAAAATAAATAGCAAATTAAAAAGTTATTTCGAAAAGTTAAAGCAATTATTACCTCAACTCTTATTGCTTCATCATCAACAAGAGCACCTCCTTTTTTTTTTACTTTGTCGACTGAGATGAAATAGTTCAATGCTAGTTGGCTTTCTACCATTTTCTTGAATCTAAGTAAAAAAAAAATCATTTTAGATTGAATATGCAAATAATAATAGCTCGAATACATACAAATTGATATTAACATAATAAATTGATCAAATAAATACATACAAATTTGTCTTACAATGAGAGAATATTTGTTCGTCCTTGTGCATGAATCCCTCGTTTTTTACTCCCATTTTCTCGATTTATTTTTGATGTTCTCTAAAACAAAAAAATTGCAACAAATATATACATACCAATATATAAAAAGTATCCAATATTATATAAAAAATTGATCAATCTTCTTAGTAGGGATGCTGGCATCTATAAGTAAGAAGACTGATACTAATGTTGCCCGGTCAAGAAAGTAGCTTTTGGTAAATTCATTCCAGTTAACCCGCAGTTCCTGTGGCGCAGCTGCATATCTGCTCTAACATGTCTCAAGAATTAGAAACTGCAAGTGCTCGTCACAGATAAGACCACCATAGAACCATGAGCTAAATTTTAACAAATTGATATCAAGTTGGTATCTAGATTAAGTAGAAAGTTTCTCACGTGAGAAAATGGCTATATTACCACTTATTTGCCATTCTGCTATCAGCATTGTTAAAAACAAAAAAAACAAAAAACAAATTTGAAGTTGTTATCTTGACCAGTCAGGCAGTCACCAAAAATAATAATAAAAAGCAATATTGTATCTGAATTCATATAAATAAACGAAGGATACACAACTAGCAAAGACGATTCGGAACACAATAGTATGACTGTATGAGGTTTGTAATAAAAAAAAAGAGACAGCGTTATTAGAGACATTACCCATAACCAGGCAGATCCACCAGAAACCAAGAATCGTTTATCCGAAAATGATTAATGCACTATTTTTCCTGAAATAAACAAGATTATACTTAGTTAGGATTGGAGGCGTGAGGGGTAGAGGGAGAAAGGGAAAAAAAATCTCTGCAAGTCACTCCAATATTCAATTGACGAAATAGATCTNTTGAGGGCCTATTTATAGCCCCTGGGGGCGCCCGGAACGTCGGGGGCGCCCCCCACGTGTCGGCCGATCCGACTTTCACTCGATCAACTTCTGATCTCTTCAAACTCGGGATCAGATCTTGACGGGGGCGCCCACGACGCTGGGGGCGCTCGGGTTGACCGGGTCTTTTCTTATCCGTTGGCTTCGATGGGATCTGCCTCGTTAGCTTCACCTGGGGGCGCCCGGACCATCCGGGGCGCCCGGGAGCAGTGGGGGCGCCCCGCCCATGAGCTGCAGACGCAGTTCCTTTGCTTCAACTGTTTGTGTTCACCTTGGGGGCGCCCGGGACACTCCAGGCGCCCTACTCAGCCTTTGCCTCACTCCTTTGAGGCTCTCTAAGTTGCAGACACTCATTCCTTCGGTCCTGCATCCAGGGTTAGTCCAAAACAACATAAAACAATAAGATGTTAGTTTATACAGCCTTAGCTGTCTTGGTTCTGACTTTGGATCTCCAAAATGGAACCCTAGGTCGAACCGACACCTACTGTTCCCTCGACGGGGAACGCGTCCTCACCTACTCCTCTCGGGAGAATGTACCTGATGCCAACCGGCTCCTCCGGTTGGACTTTTGCCTAGTGGTCCTTCTCCAGGTCTTGGATACCAAGCTGTCCTTCGCCCGGTGCCTAACATTCCTTCGCTAGGTCTTCAGTCCCAAGCTGTCCTTCGCCTGGTGCCTAGCAGTCCTTCGCCAGGTTTTCAGTCCAAGCTATCCTTCGCCTGGTGCCTAGCAGTCCTTCGCTAGGGCTTCAGTACCCTGGCAATCCTTCGCCAGTACCTAGCAGTCCTTCGCTAGGATTTTTTACCCTGGCATTCCTTCGCCAGTGCCTAGCAGTCCTTCGTTAGGACTTTTTACCCTGCACACTTGAGTAGCATGTTAGATAACAAATAAGACTTAACTTTTGAACCCTTTTGCCATTATCAAAACTCAGGTTCAACTTGGGTGCTTTCTGCACCAACACGGCTGACTCTTCCCCGACTTCCACCGAGATGACAACCTCAACCCCATACACCAGCTGGAAAGGGCTCTGGCCTGTTCCTTCTCGTAGAGTAGTACGGTAGGTCCACAAGATGCCGGGGAGTTCGTCGACCCAGCTGCCTCCAACGTGATCTAGCTTTATCTTGAGTCCCCTAAGAATTTCCCGATTGACGACCTCAGCTTGCCCATTGCTCTATGGATATGCTACTGAGGTGAAGGCTTGATGGATGCCCAACCCCTCGCACCACTCCTTTAGCTTACGTTTAGAAAATTGTCTTCCATTATCTGACACCAGCTTGTGGGGGATGTCATATTTGCAGACGATGCCCCTCCATAGGACCTTCATCATCGTGGCCTCTGCGATGTACGCTAGAGGCTCAGTTTCTACCTATTTGGAAAAATAGTTGACGAGAACCAACAGGAACTTCTTTTGCTGTGGCCCGATTGGAAAGGGGCCTACAATGTCCATTCCCCATTGATCGAAGGGACAAGACACCATAGAAACCTTCAAAGGCTTAGTTGGTCGGTGAGTCATATGTTGGTGTCTTTGACAAACTTCACATTCGGCCACGAACTTGAGAGTGTCGACTTAGAGAGTGTGCCAAAAGTACCCCGCCAAGATGATCTTCCTAGACAGAGATCTTCCCCCAATGTGACTCCCGCAGACGCCTTCATGTACCTCCCGCATCACGTAGTCGGCCTCCTTTGGCCCGACACATTTGAGAAGGGGTCGCGCAAAGGACCTCCTGTACAGTTGATCGCCGACCAGTGTAAATCCGGCGACGAAATAGTCGTCTTCCTTTGTCCATGCTTGGAACATTCCCACTGCTTAGGAAATCCACATATGCATCCCTCCAATTGGCTCGGGTGTCACCTTCTGCTTCCTCTCCAATCTAAGCTACTGTCCCCTTCGGGGCACTAGGTTCATCTAGCTGCCAAGTTGAAATGGAGCTAGCCAGTTTTGCTAGCTCGTCAGTCGGGACATTGTCTGCCCTAGAGATCTTCTGCAAGATAACCTCCGTGAAGGAGGCCTTCAGCTGCTCGTAAAGGGTCACATACTTCTGCAGGCGCTTGCACCTGACTTCTAAGTATCCCTTTATTTGCTGCGTCACAAGCTAAGAATCTGAATGTACAATAACCCGAGTAGCCCCCATGTGCTTGACTGCTTGCAAGCCTGCCAGGATCGCCTCATACTCAGCTTCGTTGTTGGTAGCTTTAAAGTGGAGTCGGATGAATAAATGTAACGTGTCCCCCCATGAGGAGACCATTAACACCCCAACCTCGCTGTGCCAGCTGTTGGAGGACCCGTCCACATAGATCTTCCACATTCCTTCGGCCTCGGACTCTGGGACAGTCTCCAGCATGAAGTCTGAGAGGGCTTGTGCCTTGATAGTGGTGCGAGGTCGGTACTCAATACCGTACTCACTTAACTCCATCGTCCATTTGATCAGCCGACACGAAGCTTCAGGGTTGGTGAGGACTCGTGTGAGTGGGCTGTTGGTGAGGACAACGACGAGATGTGCTAAGAAATACGGCCTTAACCTCCGGTCCATTAAGACCAGAGCATAAGCCAGCTTCTCTATCATGGTGTATCGCGTTTCGGCATCTTTTAGGAGATGTCCGAAGAAGTATATGGGATATTACACCATGCCTTCTTCTCGAACGAGCGCTGAGCCTACCGCTTGCTCAGTCGCAGATAGGTAGACGAACAAAGTCTCCCCCTCCACTGGTTTGTAGAGGATGGGGAGCGCGGTGAGGTAAGTCTTTAGATCCGCGAATGCTTTCTCACACTGTTCATCCCACTCGAACTTGGTTGCTTTTCTCAGAATCTTGAAGAATGACAGGCACTACAAAAAAAACACCCATATAAGAGTGGTTTTTTTGACTTTCAAGAGCGGTTATCAACCACTCCTACACTTTTACCAACGGTTTAAAAACCGCTCCTCTTATTGCCGTCCCTATATCTTATAGTAGCGGTTTTTTTAACCGTTGGTAAAAGTTATAAAACCGCTCCTATTTTTACTTTGTAGGTACGGTTTGAAACCGGTCTTACACATTATACATATAACAACGGTTTCAGACCGCTTCTATAGTTATAAATTTAGGAACGGTTCAAACCGCTGCAAAACCCTTTAGCTGTTAGAATAGTTTTGAACCGCTTCTATACATCATGGATATAAGAGCGATTTCAAAATGCTATTAATACTAGAAATTAAGGATCGATTTTAAACTGCTCCTAAATATGGGAATAGGAGCACATTAAAATGCTATTAAAGCTTTAAATTTAGGAGTTGTTCAAACCATGATATTTAATATTTCAATCCACCAAATCAATACATAACATTATTAAACAATTATCCTCCAAAACAATAATAAGAGTACTCCAAATGCTAATATAAAATAACAGTCAAAATGTTCCAAATTCAATAGTTACTAAAAGTACTAACATCAGACAAATATTTTTTTTCAAAATTCTATCTAATCTTTATCTGGCTCTGATACTGGAGGAGATCTATGGCCACTTTCATGTGCATTTGATGGAGAACTTCTATGTTGCCGCATAATATCTGCCAAGATCGTTGTCATCTGAAAAATAAATTTAATTTAAGATATCATGCTTCTATATAAGTATTTTTGAACATTAGTATTCAATATGTGACTACCTGTGTAGGTAATAATTCAGGCTCACGAGATCCCCCAACAATTCCAGATATCATACTTTGGATGACATTGGTAAAATTTTGAATCTGTTGATCATGCATCTACCTCATCTGCTCCATTTCTGCCTGTCTCTGTGCTTCCATATTTTTCATTTTTTCTTCCATTTCTCGCAACTTATCATTAACATCAGAAGTAGGAAGATTATCTTGTCTAAAAATTATTCTTCGATTACACTGCTCTGAGAAAACTTATCTAGCTCCTAAACATCAAACACGACCAGAATGTTCTGACCCAAATACCTCCCTGAATAAAAATATATAATTAAATTGTATAATATTTAGTAATTTTAATAAAAATAAAATTCTAAATGGATACCGAAATGCATCTTCGTGTACTTCTGTTATTTGCGTTCCCTCAGGCTTGTCTCGGAGATGACGTTGCACAACTCTATTTAATTCATCCTAACACAAAAATTGTGTCAATAAAATAAATAGCATAATGAAAAGTTATTTCGAAAAGTTAAAACAATTATTACCTCAACTCTTATTGTTTCATCATCAACAAGAGCACCTCCTTTTTTTTTTTTTACTTTGTCGACTGAGATGAAATAGTTCAATGTGAGTTGGCTTTCTACCATTTTCCTGAATCTAAGTACAAAAAAAATCATTTTAGATTGAATATGCAAATAATAATAGCTCGAATACATACAAATTGATATTAACATAACAAATTGATCAAATAAATACATACAAATTTGTCTTCTAATGAGGGAATATTTGTTCGTCCTTGTGCACGAATCCCTCGTTTTTTACTCCCATTTTCTCGATTTATTTTTGATGTCCTCTGAAACAAAAAAAAATTGCAACAAATTTATGCATACCAATATATAAAAATTAATCAATACAAGAACTACCTCATTAGACTTCCAATAACGATATAAAATTTCCCAAACATCTGATGTGAGATCATGGGGAATGGGACGGATACGCATAAGTTCATTTAATGGAATATTTGGATCATAAGAAGTAGCCTTAATTTCAGCCTTCCACCGCCTCCATGAACCTGTCACGCCCCCAGAGGCCCGTGCTAGCTCGAAAATCGGACAACACCTCCCTTATATGGCGGACAATCTGAAACTCATACATACATCACTCCACACATATATAGCTCAGCCATACTCGACTGACATTCACAGATCCACAACCACGCAGTTAAATAAAATAACTAACAAATAATAAACATAATACATAAATCTCTATAAGTAAGCGCAGCAAACCGAAATCCAGCGAAAATAAATAAATAATGTCTAACAAAAGCCCAAACACCATCCGATATGATAATAAAATCAAAACAACACCAATACGATAAAAATAACACGAAAGTACAAATACACATCTATACAGAAACAAATATTCTCCGAAACAAATCATAGGTGATTTCAACTAAATCTAAACCACTTATTTAAATCAACCCTAATTAATCCAACCAATACTCCTTAAGTAATCAAGAAATTAATCCACTAATTTAACAAAACCCAATTAATCATCAATTAACACATCTTATTAAAAACAACTTAATCAGCCATCACAATTAATCATTTTTAATCCATTGCTAATTGAGTAACCCAATCTAGTGGTTGATACATCTATCATCCATATCCATTTCAATCTAACATTATATCCTAATCAACACTTACCTTAATTTGATGCCAGCGCTTTCACCTGCTCAGAGTCCGGTGAAGAAAATCGGAGAACACACGGACACAAAATCAGAAGCTCGAGGTCAACACCACCAATTCTTACTTGCGATAAACCCCTCTTTCCCCTGTTCAGACCTGCTAAAACCTAGCCACCTTAGCCTCTAGTCCAAATCAATTCAAGGAAAGGAAAAACTCCTTACTAGTCCTTGGCCGGAAAGGAACAACAACGTTGTGAATGTCTCCGGCAACAATTCGACTCGGGCAAGCTACGCTCGAAAGGCAATGGAGGTGGCAATCGGACGGCACCATCTTTGGATGAAAACAAACCCACCATCAGGAAGCAGGAGGGCTGGCGGCGCTCACCATGGCCGGCGTGCTGTCGTGCAAGGCAAGGGGATAGCGGTGTTTCACAGAGGAGGCGGCGGATCGAAGAAAAATCGATCGCAACTCCGGAGAGAGGCTGCGCCGACTGGGGAACTTGGTGACTGTCGCCGCCGGCGGTCGAAAGGCGCCGGGGAAGGGCAGCGGCGATCGGGGAGGAGGAGGTTGTCGATCCGCGGCTTCCTTTGCGTGCGCAAAGAGGGGAGGGATCCGAGGGGAGAAGTCGGTGCTTCATTAGGACTTGGAGACTAGTATCCATTGCTCGCCGGCAATTCGGAGGTGGCGGCGAAGGGCAGCGCGGCATCGGTCGATCGCCGTGCGCGAAGAAGAGTCGGCGAGGATGGGTTCGGGCGGAGAAACTAGGGCACGGGGAGGAGAGGTTTTTTTTTTTTATAAATACTTAAACTTTTACTCTTATATATATATATATATTTAAAAAAATTAAACTTTTCCTTAAATAATTCTCAACCAACTCATCTTGCATCCAATTAAATCCGTAATTATTTCCAAAAATTTCAAAAAATTCTTCCAAAATTTTTCCGTCTGATTGTTTCCAATTTTCAACTCCTATTTATGGTGATTATGCAACAAGTGCTTTTATTTAATTTTTTAATTAAATAATTAAGTCAATAAAATTTTATTTTTAGGATTTATATATTATATAATAATAATATATATATATAAATTTCAAATTGACAAAAACATAATTACAATTAAGTTGGATGCATGAGTAGTGTTTTTATTTAATTTTGTTAAAATAAATAATTAAGATAATAAAATCTTATTTTTAGGATTTAGATATTATATTATAATAATAAATAAATAAAAATTTCATATTGAAAAATATTTGAGATGCTCCGATGTAAAATGTCCGGCATCACATTTTTCATAATATATAAATATATAAATAAAATGTATTAAAAATTTAAATAAATTTGAAGCATGGTACAAGTTTATTTAATTGTAGGAAAATATTATTTTTTCACTATGTGAAAACCTAAAAGAGTATAAAATCTCTGTAAAAATTAAATGGTGATATACAACTCTGTATTTTTAAAATTTGATTAAAATATTCTCTCTTTTTTAGCATCATAATAATTGTATATCTAAATTATTTTACCATAAATTTTAAGTCATATGTGAGTACTTTAATTTGAATAACAGAAAATAATTTTAGTAGAAATGTTTGATACAGAATCGCTATTAAAAGTATCCAATATAGCGGTTTCATGATTGTTTCTAATAGTTGTAGCAATAAGAGCGGTTTTCAATCCCGGTTTATATAAATCAATGCTAAAACTATACAATTAATGTATATTAAAAATCAATTGTACACGATTAGAGTAACAGAAGTGGTTTATAGCAACACTTGATATAAATTTTGTTCAAAGAATCCAATAGAAGCGATTTGAAAATCGCTCCTAAAAGTTAAAGCAATTGGAATGGTTAGTAACCCAGAACCGCTACGAAAAATACCCAATAGCAGCAGTTTTAAGATCGCTTCTAATAGTTGTATCATTAAGAGCGGTTTACAGGAGCGATTTTTTCAAACCGCTTTTGAAACAATTCAATAAGAGCAGTTTTAAAATTGTTTCAAAAAAGTTAGACAATAGAAACGGTTTAATTCAAACCGATTCAATTGGTCAATTTTCAAAAGCGGTCTTATAACCACTCCTAAATAACCGCTCCTATATAGGTGTTTTTTTTGTAGTGAGGGTCTTATCTGCAGATTTGGAGATGAATCTGGATAGAGCCGTGATTCTTCCATTCAGCCGTTGTACTTCCTTGAAATTACGAGGGGATGACATATCCAGAATAGCCTTGACTTTTTCCGCATTAGCCTCGATCCCCCTCTCTGTCACCATGTAACCTAGGAATCGACCACTCTTCACCTCGAACAAGCACTTAGCGGGGTTCAATTTCAGCTTATTGGCCCTTAGGGTGGCGAATGTTTCTTCTAAGTAGGCTATTATGTCGCTTCCCTTGTCAGTCTTGACCAGGATATCGTCCACATACACCTCAATGTTTCTCCCGATCGAATGCTTGAAGACTTTGTCCATCATCTGCTGGTAAGTTGCCCCAGCGTTGCGCAGCCCGAAAGGCATGACGTTATAGCAATACGTGTCGTCGGCTGTCACAAAGCTGACTTTCTCCTGGTCTTCGGAGGCGAGCGGAACTTGGTGGTAGCCTTGATAGGCATCCAACATTGAGATGAACTCACAACTGGCCGTAGAGTCCACTAACCGGTCTATTCGAGGCAAGGGGTAGCAATCCTTAGGGCAAGCTTTATTCAAATCGCGAAAGTCGATAAAAACCTGCCATTTACCTCTTGTCTTAGGCACAAGGACTACATTAGCTAACCAGGCCAAGAATTACACTTCTCTGATGTGCCCGACCTTTAACAGCTTATGAACTTCGTCTCAGAAAGTCTTGTCCTGTTTTGGCGCAAAGTGCCTCCGCCTCTGCTTCACGGGTCGAGCTCTAGGGGTAACATGCAGGTGATGTATGGTTAACGCCAGGGGAACCCCTTTGATTTCTTTGGCGGTCCAGGCGAAGTCATCTTTATGGCTTCGTAGGCGGTCTACGAGACAATTTCTTAGTTCTGGTGCAAGGTCGGTGGTGATCCTCGTAACTCCCCCCTGGTTGAGGGTGAATCTGGACTTCCTTGCTCTCGACTTTCCTCCGTTCTTCTTTAGGTCCTTCATCTTCTCATGGGTCGGTGAGATCCATTTGTAGGACTTCGTAGAGCTTTGATAGGACCTCTCCAGAGGGACCTTCGGAGATCCCGGGGATCTCCTTTTACTTCAAAGCCCCTCGCTGTGAAGCGGCTGGCTCCACTTGTTGCTGTTGGAGCATCTCCTTGATGGTTGTGGCCACCAGGCGATCAAGTTCCTCTTTCATCAGGACAATGGATTGTCCCGCTGGCTCTGCCATCGGTGCTCCTTCTGGTGCTTTACTGGTTTCCCACAGACGGCGTCAAACTTGTTCCGGAAGGAATCGACGTCGACGACCAATCACCAAGGTTCAACCCACGCGGACACTAACGCTGGAGGAGGAACTCACACCCTGCGAGATTAACATGAGCATTAGGGGAACACGCTAGAGGTTGTCCGGCGGAGCTTACTTCGACGCTCAAGTTAGTGTCTGATAACTACCATTTTGATGATAAATTTAGGCTCTCAAATTCATGTTTTGATCCACTTTTATATGCTTAAGTTTGCATTTACTTTAGGTTTCATGAATTCTTTCTATTTTGGCTTTGGATACAATTCTTTCTATATTTAAGATGTTTTGGCACTAAAATTTGAATATCATTTTGTAGGCTTCAAATGATCATGGACTTAGATCAGATTGGATCAAACTTGAGTCATAATTGGATCCGGATCAAAGTGATCAAGCATCGGATTAATATGGGCCGTCCGATCAAGAAACGACTAGATCTGAGCCATCCGTCAACTTCTGATCAATCCAAGCTCAAGATAGAGTTAATCAAGTCCATGGATCAGGATATGAAGTTTGGAGCAAAATCAGAGTCCATCTGACCGTTGGATTAAGCTCGAGAGGTCTAAGCCGTCCATTCAAAGATCAGGGCAATATAAGCCACCCGATGTAGATATGATCAATCCGAGCTGAGGAGGAGTAGATCCTAACCCTTGATTGAGATCTGGAGAGCTTGGGCTCGATCTGACTTGATCTTACCGTTGGATGACACGAAGAGGATCTCAGCCGTTCATTGCTAACCAATATAACAGTCTTCTCCCTCGATCAGATCTGTCATCGCCGAGTCGCCAGTAGCTTAGTTTTCATCGCTGTTCTTCATTTTTCTTCATCAGTTTCTTCTCAGATCGCGCGACCAACATTAGATCTGTTTCTTCTCAAGGTTTTGGATCATTGAGGTATGATTCCTGTTTAGTTTGCTAATCGAAATTGGTTTCTGGAAGTTTAGGTGAGGGTCTCGCCGAAGCGGCTGTTCCTATCGATCAATCCTTGTTGACTGCTGGGTTTCGTCGTCCAGAGCTGTCAAAGCAACGTAGAGGGGTTCTCGAAGGTGTTCTGATAGTTTATGAGCTCGATCGCCAGCCAACCAATCGAGGAGGAAGAGATCGAGAACATATTTCAGTCACTAATCGAACCATTTGATCGGACAGGGATGACTCTGATCGGTCCCGTGACCGATTAGAAGAGGACCTGATCGGTTCAGTGACTGATCAGGAAGGCCAATTCGCAGCAAGCTAATCTTGGGAGTTCTTCTTCACTGATTTTTGAGTTTACAGGGTTTCTAACTCAACCTTTGTGTGACGGCAAGGGAAGTCTTATTGATAAACTGATTTGATGTTTAATTAGGATAATTTTTAGTTTCAAGCATTTAATTCTCCAAGTTGTTCTAGTTGTTTCCAATTATACTTCAAGTCAAGATTTCAAACATTGTTTTGTTTTAGCTTTCATTATCTTGCAAATTGGTTTCTGTAATTAATTCCCTGCAATTAGTTCTTTAATTTCAATTCAATAGTTTGAAGTCAAATTGCTTAGTTTTTCCAATAAGATAAGAGTAGTTCTTGCAATTCTCTAATTCGCTCCATGCTTCAGCTAAGTTCAGTCTATTTCATATTGTCATTTCCTTATCGCCAAAACCCCCCATTTTATTAGAAAACCCAAATCATCAAACGACAACAACTTTCAAGCTCGAGTTAAACATTCACAACTAGTCCTTGGAAAAATACGACCTGAGGCCCCTATTCTACACTTTAACTTTGTTAGCCAAGGGTTTTCAGTTTATAAATATCTAAATTTGAGACTCATTCGTGACACGTGTTGTGGGCCACATCAGTGCCTCTCTCAAGGAGATGAAAAAAGGCAAAAAGATATGCGTGTAGTAGAGAATGCGTAACACCTTTACCGGAGGGGTTAGAGTACCTTTTATACCTGCGGGCGGCCGTCCACGAGTCTCCACGATCTTTGCCACACCCCCTTGATCATCGGTTATTGGATCATCCTGTAACGCCCGCTTTTTTTTTCCTAAGCGGCGTTACGCTAAACATACATGTGCATATGTAACATCTTAATGCAGCGGAATAACTAGTACTTAAATCATATACACATGTCTGGGTTATCATTCATGGACATGGTGACATTATACTTAACATATTACTAGCATACCTAGCATCATGACATCAACTTTCCATAACTTATTCATAAGCATTTCAAGTAACATATTATCAGCATGTATAGCATCATGATATCAACTTTCCATGACTTATTCATAAGTATTTCAGGTAGCAAGTAATTTATCCATAACTTCACAAATAGTAGGTTGTTTCTTAGGCAGAATTATCATAAGTCGAGCATAACCCAAAGTAAGCATTGTCAGATCATAAAACTTGCAATAAGTGAAATGAGAGGGTTTCTTGACCATGTCACTACTACACATCCATGTTCTAACCTCTCCTGCTGCTTCCCTTAGAAATCTCTTGCTTGATCTGCGGTATAAGAAAATAAGACTATAAGCACGGAGGCTTAGAAAAACCCTTTTCCTACTCACAAAATCCATACGTCGTATAAACATGAACATAATGCTTCAATCCTACATATCATAGCATACTTCTTATCATGACATCTACACAATCACGCATCATCGTTTTAGCATAAACATAAATGAAATCATGACATCCGAATTTAGCATGTACATAGTTATCGTGGCATCATACTTAAGCATGAACATAAACCTAATCCTGGCATCATAATCAACATGAACATAACCCTAATCATGGCATCATAATTAACATGAACGTAAACATAATCATAATCATGACATCATTATTAACATGAACATATAAACATAATCATGACATTCTAGTTAACATGAACAATAAACATAATCATGACATTCTGATTAACATGAACAATAAACATAATATTGGCATCATAATTAACATGAACAATAAACATAATCATAATCATGGCATTCTAATTAACATGAACAATAAACATAATCTTGGCATCATAATTAACATGAACAATAAACATAATCATAATCATGGCATTCTAATTAACATGAACAATAAACATAATCTTGGCATCATAATTAACATGAACAATAAACATAATCATAATCATGACATCATAATTAACATGAACATATAAACATAATCATGACATCATAATTAACATGAACAATAAACATCATCATAATCATGGCATTCTAATTAACATGAACACATAAACATAATCATGGCATTCTAATTAACATGAACATACTTTGCATTATCATACTTTTCATAAACATAATGCATAACATGGATGGATGCATGGGCAAATGCATATATCATAAGGATGCTTAGTTTAAAATCATACTTTTCATTACTTAAACATAATCATAACATTCATTGGGGCACTGGCTTGTACCACATTCATTCATCATATGCGTGCATCCCTAAGTAAATACGAGGTAGCTAATCTCGACCTACTAGGGTAAGGACAGCTTCATCGGTAGTCCCGAACCGTGGACAGCTTCATCGGTAGTCCAGAACCGTGAACTTTCAGGTCCGGTACAAGCCCATTCTTAAAATAAAATACTTTCACATGCTTCTTCATTCACAACCATACATAGCATATTCATTCATTCTTAATGCTTAACATCATCATTATGCCTTGAAGGCATGAACCTCCTTTCATTCATCATTCTCATTCCATATCACCATTAGGCCTTGAAGGCATGAACTTTAACTTCATTCATCATTTCATCCATAAATAGGGCATGCATACATATCATTCATAAATCATGGCATACATTCATATTATTCATAAATCATGGCATGTATACATATCATTCCTAAGTCATGGCACACCTACATAATTAGCATCTTAATTCATAAAAACATGCATGGTCATAGTACATGGAAAAACATACCTAGGTCCTTTCATACATGATACATTTCCTTGAATTCATGGCACATGTCTAAATATTTATGAATCATCATTACAAGTGACCTAACATATAATTCTTGACACATAATCTAGGGTTTTCATTGGCATAAAATTCTTCCAACATACTTAAGCATATACATACATCATAGTACCCTATAAACATGCATTCTTGTGGTCTTACCCCACTCCAAACCCAAGGTTATGGTCTTGGCTGAAAACCCTAGGAAACCCTAGGTTCATGGAACAATTCATATAGGTCACAAATAACATCCCATACAACATAAAATGCTATAGGAAACCTTTGATCCCATAGCTAAAGTCAACCCTAATCCCTTAGCCTTACATTAGCCCTTGGCCGAAACCTAAAGGCTCATGAAATTCATAGAGAAATTATTATAAAACCCAATCACTATCCATCATGTCATAGGGGAAACAAATTAAACATGTTGAAGGGTTAAATCAAGTTCCATCCATAATTTAGGGGTCTTGGCCGAAACTTGTAGGAGCCATCAAGCATGCAAAAATTCACATTAATCACTACTAACATCACTTACATCATAAGGAGACATAAGAACCACCATTAGAGAGTTAAAACTAGTCCTAGCCCTAGAAACATGAAAGGGCCGAAACCCTAAGTCCCCTTTTCATGGACTTTTCAACTTGGATCTCAAACAAGATGCTTAGATCATGACCATATCAAGAAAAACCATTAATTACACCACAGGTGAGGGGGTCTTACCTTGGGTTATCTTGGTTTTTAGACCTTAAAAAGGGAAGATGATGAAGACCTTGTTGTCCCTTGATCACCCTTAACCCTTGTAGCCTTGTAGATGACCCTTAGCTCTTGAAGATTGAGCCCTCTTGTGAAGTTTTCCAAAGGAAAACCTTCCTTGGAGTTTCGGCTAGGGTGAGGGAAGAGGAAGAAGAAAGGTGGAATTGATGGAAGGAAGAAAGTAACCCCCAAGCCCCCTTTTTATAGCACATTAAGGAGGGCAAGTGAAGAGTCATGGTGGATGACCATTCATTTTCCCTAAGCCTTAACCACAATCCACTTCATTTCCTCATAGCACTCCCTTGCTAGGTGAATTGGTTAGAGCATGCATGGTTGTACAAGAGGTCCAAGGTTCAATCCTTGGTGCATGCACTAATTTTTTGTATTTTATTTTTTTATTTTATTCCCTATTATTTCGAAAATCCCAAAAATTCCCCCATAATTATGTTGATATTTCTCATTAAAACCTCTTTATATTTATATCAATTTTTTCCTAAAATTCACCAATAATTATGGTACTAGGAAGCCCATATAAAGCCCATTAGTGCTTATTTTTCCCAATTTAAATGAGAAAACATGGATTTCTAGGCTAAGATTCGTATTAATATTTCTAGGTTCCTCGGAAAATTACCTAGTCATGCTCAATATTTTAAAGAAAATATTATGAGAATTTTTCGGGTCGTTATACATCCCGGTAACGGTCTTTGCGGCCATTAAATCTGGGTCGTTGCGAGGGTTAAGGCTTTGATGGCCGCATATCATGGGTCCTGATTATTCTGTAATAATGGATGATGATGATCCATCGATCCGAAGAAAACTGACCGCTACTTGAGGTTGAGTATTCCTTGGGCTCCGCTACCCCGAGGTGACCTTGGGGTCGTTTGACCCGGGCGTCTCAGCCTCGGGCGTTCGCCCTCCCAGGTGATCTCAGGGACCTGCCTCCCGAGGTGATCTCAGGGACCTGCCTCCCGAGGTGATCTGGGTATATGTCTTTGCGGAGTAATCTTCAGGACTATGAATACCTGAGCCGCTCTAGAGATTCCCCTTCCCAGGAAGGTCTTGGGCATCATGGAAAGAAAATTTTTCCAACTCGGTAGATCTTGTCACACAACTTCTTCAATCCATGTGTCAGCCGCGGGGTACTCAACCCCATCAACTCTATATTTTTGTAATGCCCTTTGATTCATGATGTGGATTTGGAACATTTAATGTTTGATTAAATGCTTCTATGAATGCTTAATGCTTAAATCTCTTGAGTGCTTGCATAATTGTTGTATTGATTGAATGAATTGTGTAGATCTAACCCTAGCTTAATGGGCCTTCCCTAATCCTATGTTAGGAGATGTCTCGTGTAATTTAGGATTGCATATCCCGGGACAACTTGAGTGACACAGGTTCTTGGTCATGCTAAAAGGGGCATCCTAAGTTACCTTGACTATTGAATGTCATCGGATAAACCATAGGGAAGACACTCCGATCCCGATGGGTTTCCTCTACTCCTATGTTAGGAGATGACCTATGTAATTTAGGATCACATATTCCGAGACAACCTGAGTGTCATAGGTTCTTAGCCATATTAGAAGGGGCATCCTAAGTTTTTGTCTATCCAATGGTATTGGAGAGCAAATAGGGAGAATACTGACCCCGGTAATCTAGTTAGACTATCCATGATTCAAATCTATTGAAGTCAAGTCATTGACAACTCATCAGGCCACGAGGACCGTTACATAGATGTAGGACCGTTAGTAGGCCAGCAAGTAGGGGTGAATTGTCCTGCGGGTCAAAATTCTATTTTTTGCAAGTTCTTACAAAGATGACAAATTAGTTTATGTAGTTAAAATAAATAAAACCATAAACAACTAAATAAACTAGTAAGAGATAAAAGGATTACTTGGTTGCACCCAAGGTAGTTGCTAATCTAAGGCATTTTAAAGTTTCACTATCAAGATCTCCTTTATTTGTAGGTGGAGTAGCCTCTTATAGACTTTGAACAACAAAGGAAAAAAGTTAGGAAAATGTAGTATAAGAGTTAATCTTGAAACCTAGCTTCTGGGAACTATTTATAACCTAAAAATCGAGTTTATCGTTGACCTGAGGTGCCTCACATGTGATCTGAGGTGCCTCAGATTGGATAGACTTTTATCCATTGAGCAACGGTAAGCTGCTTATAAAATTTGACTCAAGGCGCCTCAGTTCCTACTTGAGGCGCCTCAATTTTGATCTAAGGCGCCTCAGGTTCAAACTAAGGCGCCTTACCTCTGCATTTGCGCAAAGTTGTTGTTTTGCAGCTGAGGCGCCTCCAACTGGTCAAATTCAACATTCACATTGACTTTGACTTTTTCGTCCTTCTTCTGCATGGGTGATTTCTGGCCAACCAGAGTTAGGCTCACTCGAACCCGACTCTAACTTTTCACCTCGAACGAGCTTCCTCCCTAGCTTCTCATTTCTCGAACGTTGCACACACCCTTCTCACTCCACCGGTGTACGCATGCACAGCCTCTGTGTCCCTCGGATGCACCGAGCCCGTCAGCTCTCTTCCCCGTGTCATCCTTCTCGTTTGTTGCATCTTTTATTAGACTTCCTGCGTTCCTAAGCTCCTGCACACTTAGACATGGGGATCAAAACAGACCAAGACCTAACTTGAATTGGTTGATCACATCAAAATCAACCCAGGGTACTTATAATAGAAACCTATACCCTAGGGCATACTCCTCTCATAGCATTCTCACCCTCGCGAGCCTAGATTCTCTCTCTCTCTCTCTCTCTCTCTCTCTCTCTCTCTCTAAGACCCCCGCACTCTCGTAGGCAAGTCTTTGTGCAACCAACACTCGATTTGCCTAGCTAACTCACCTTTGCAGCCTCCATAGTGGTTGTCAATCCTCAGTCCTTGTGGATTCAATATTTATTACTTGATGACGATTCTATGTACTTACGGAGTGAACATCAGTCCACTTGAGAGGAGACCACATATTAAGCATCATTAAAGTTTTGGCAACCTACTCTTTCTCTCCTTGGAGAATTTCAGCAGCCCCTCCCATAGGAAGAAGATAGTGATCTTTTCCCCTTTTTCCATCGAAAGAGACTCATCTTCTTATCATTGTTTCTCCTCTTCAAGAAGGGTTGTCGCCACCCATCAACTTGATAGAATCGATAGAGTGTACAAGAGAGAAAGCCGATTTTAATAATTGCTTCCGAAATTTGATTGACCCAAGAAGCTAGTGTTGGAGGAAATGTCCCTTTTCGGAGAAGTTACAATAAATTGAAATTGCTAAAATAACTTCAACTTATCTCTGTTGAGTGGCCCGAGCTGCTTTGTATGCAGTCTCTCGAGCGGAATTCCCGAGTGGCCGAGTGAGCTCCCGAGCAGGATTCCCGAGTAGCCGATCAAAACGTCTGGGGGTTACTGACCTCGCATTAATCAAAATTAATGCATCAGTTACATTTGAGCAAAATGTTGGTTCATCTACCTGGACAAATTTTACCCCGACAGGTCGGACATTCGACGTGCATGGGTCGTGCACGCACACGAGTTCACTTGGTTCAATACAAATCCGGGCCCTGGATTTGCACGCCCCTTGCACACCCACGCGTGAGAAAGAGTCTCTCCCCTAGTATTTGTTCACAACTAACATGCTTGGGATACAATATAAACCAAATATTTTACCTTAAAACTCTCAATGTGGGACTAAAGTCTCACTCACAATGGAGTCCCTTTATTCTCCTCTTCACTTTTTATTCACTAGAAAGTACCAATGTGGGACTAAAGTCACACCACGTCTCTTCCATTCACACTAGATATCCAAGATATCTAACAGCTAGCACCTAACGAATTATGTCGAGTTTATGAACTAGTGTGTGTGAATACTACTATAGGAGTCACATATGAGATTCTCATTTATTTGTGATATCATTCACGAAGAATCAAGAACTATGAGTATATTTTATTTTATGTCATTTTCCTCAAAACTATATGTACCATTAAGTGATTCATGTTTTTACGGAAAAAAAATGATTTAAATATTTGTATTTCACTGTGCTTGGATACTAACAAAACTTGGGGTCAATTCCTAAGAATCAATATCGAGAAACTATCTATGTTCGAGATTAAGGTTGACCAATGTCAATATTGAGTCATTTGTGACTTTAGAAAAGTATGAGCCTCAAAAATTATCATTTGGTCACTTTCATTAAAAAAAAAAATAATAAACCAGTTAACAAATAAATTTGGAATGATCAGTCCTGCCCCACTAAAGTTAATTTTTCATTAGTCACTAGAATAAATCGGGAAGCATTTACAATAGGCGGTCTAGAAATCTAGCGTCTCAGGGTTCGCGTCTTATTTGTAGAATAAGTTCTTGTAAAATATACCGTAACTAGAAATCGAACAATAAATATTTGGGATGATAATTAATTACTCTACTGCTGTACTATAGCCCAAGGACAATCACTTTCATTAAAGGTAGGTTAACCTAAGAGTTTACTTTGGCCAATTTCTCCCATTCTTATAATCTTATTTTAAGTCCTATGTTCTTAAGGTGAATCATCCATAGCAGACTATTTTAGAGGAATTTTTTTTTATACAAAATTGTTTATAAGAACACACAAAATTTGTAGATAGATACCTGGGAGCCTAAAGGTATAGAGTAACCGTTGATTGACAATCGGCTGAGTCTGAATATAAATTGAATAAAAAATGAATAAAAATATTTTATTCTACAGCAAATCAAAATGATTAATAAAGTTGAATAATACTCAATGTGAGTAGATCAATTTGATTCTATAAAATTTTTTTATTAATCATCAAAATAAATTAAAAAGTATTTATGATAACCAATTCAGAAGTTCAATATTCTAGGTTACACACTCCATTTGAAATAAAAATTCCTATAAAATTCGTCGTAGCTCGAATAAATTAGATCGTGCTGATCCCTAACTACAGTGAATTTTATAAGATTTTTTTCTCCAAATGATGTGCAGAATCGTGGGATATTGGACTTTTGAATTATCCACTATAAGCGCTTCCCGATTTACTTGATGGCCGATAAAAAATTTTCATATGATTAAATTGATCGTCCCAAATTTAATATTACCGAACTTGGTTGCAAATCAAGTCTTAGAGTATCCACATTAGATTTTCTAAACTAACATTTTACTTTAATTTTTACATTTTACATGAAAAAATCTTTAAGTCAGCTACCCTACACATTCTCAAAAATTTAGATTTTATAAATAATATTTTTTTAAATATAAAGAATAAAATTCATTACTTAAATATTAAAATATAATTCTCTCTAATTCCCAAGTTACACTACTATGATATGCTGATCATTTCATAGATAATAATAAAAAAAATATATAAGAAAAATAGAAAAAAATAAAAAATAAAAAATATGATAAATTATATGAAAATGTGTATTATGCAGTGATACGTAAATATCTAAATTTAATATTGTAATTTTATATTTTATATTTTAAATAAGAAATTTGATCCAGATGTTGTTAGTTGACCAACGCGGAATGGTTGATTGAAACCACGACGACTGTAGCCCCGAAATATATTATTTCTTAATTGGAGTAGGAATTCTCTATCTCAAAATTTTCCTTTTCCTCGTGTCTCAATTCATCGATGACGGTCGATAAATCGTTCGATCGTCGATCGGACATCACCGACGATCTCTGGCCACCGACTCGAATAAAATTATACCCTGAGAGTATGATGAATCTGTCAGGGATCGCCGCAATTGCGATCTTGTCGGATACACTGTCGAATCCATCGAGATCGCAATTGCGATGATCCCGATCAATTCATTGTTCCCCATGATATCGTTTGATTCGGGACGACGATCAAAGATCGCCGATGGTATTCGATTAGCGATCGGATAATTTACCGGCGATGGCCGAGGAGTTGGGACACGATGACGGAGACAATTTCAGGACAGAGGATCTCGTGTATCTTAATTGAGTATTATGTCTAACTAAGAATATAGTGCAAGTCCACTAGACGCTCACAACTTAAGAGATACCATTTATGATTTAACTTCGCCATCAAAGTCATCTAAATTCTACTAGATTATTTATTCTTCCGATGCACTAACCCGACGACACAATCCTTATGCCATCCTTCATGTTTCTCCCGCATATTTCGTCTCCTTATAGCTATCATCAACACTGCAATCACGATGCTCCTCGCCCAGCTTCTTCAATCTATCTTCGACAAATCACAAGTCATCTAGTCAACCACCAACTTTCGTGTCTATGATCATGTCTTTGCACAACTCAATACATCATTAAAAACATCTAATTTGAATCTTTTATCTTTTTTTTTTAATTAGTTAGCACAGGCATCCTATTCTTCAAACCGATTAATTTTAAAGACGACCATATTAAAAAACAATCAAAGACTCTTATTAAAAATATATGAAAAAAATTATGAATTTATAAGATAAAAGATATCTATCTCCATCGTATTAGGTCTTTTGAGTGTAGTCTAAAAGTAAATCCATAAGAGATTACTCAAAGTGAACAATATCATAATATTATATAGGGAGGTATAAAATTTTTTTCTAACAAATAATATTAGAATCATAGTCTAGATAAAGGCATGTGGGTGGAATAGTTGCCTTGAACGAAGGAGGTTGAAGATCCCAAAGAAGTGAATTCTAAACGAAAAGTCCAAGCAAATCAAAGGTGACCGGATACTTGAAGAACAACTTGAGGGTGTGAATCATTGGTAGTGAAAAATCCAAGCAAGTTAAGGGTGACTATATATTTGACAGAAATCTAAGGAGAGTAAACCCTAGGTGGTGAAAAAGTCTTAGAGGAGAGAAGTTGTAGGATCATGTAGGGTCGGCTAGAGGGGGTGAATAGCCTGGAAGAAAAACAAACGTAATGTCTTGCTTCTAACTTTGCAAGGATACACACATTAATTAATGAAAACAATAACCATAAAGAAAGAAGGGACGTACTCGAGATTTACTTGGTTACAACCAGGATAATTATTAATCTAAGACAAATCAAAGCGCGCACTAGTAATGCTCCTTCTTCGACCACAAGTCATAGACAGAGAAACCTTTTATAGCAATTAAGCACGAAAACAATAAGATTGAACAAAAGTAAATATAGAGTGTGTTGTTTTCTATCAAGCTTAAAAGGGCTCTATTTATAGTGTTCAAGTCCGACTAGCCGTTTACTGATGTGGCCTATTCCAAGCATTTGGAAACCTATTCGGGTGCCTAGACTTCATCGAGTACTTCGCAATGGTCTCCTACTGACTTTGGGGTAATCCGGGTGCCTGGAGTGTTGCTGACTTGGCTCCGCGCTTATTCTCTTCGACAACAGCTTGCTGATGTGTGCGGCCCATTCGGATGCTTGGACTGGGTCCAGGCGCCTGGAATAGTTCGTCAATTCAGAACGTTGACCACTCTTCCTTTCGATCGATTGGATAATGCTCCGGTGTCCGAAATTGAGCTCATCCGAATCTAACTGTAACCTTCTCCTCGAACATGTTTCCTCCCTTGCTTTTCGTCCCTCAGACATCTCGTGTATCCTTTTTGCTCCATCGATGTACTTTTTCATAACTCCTCATTTTTCGGATGTACTGAACCAATCAACTCACTTACTGTATCATAGTTTTCATTCGCTACATCTTCCACTCGACCTTTCATATTTCTTTTCGCTACTCAGATATATATACTCTTTTGAGTCTTTTCGCTCGCTACATTTTTTACACTGGCTGCATCTTCCACTAATCATTAGACAGTAGAAACATACCTTGTGTATCAACTGTATCCTGCCTTGCAGTAGAGGGCACTCCCAACTGTCACATTCAGATTAAGACTGAACATACAAAAATTATAAATAAAACATAATAAATGAATATGATTTGAATACTAACATGCAACCACTTTCATGTCGTATTTACGAGGATTGAACGATATTGATGGAACGTAAATATTAAATCGATAATTTACAGGGTGAGTAAATTTCAACGATTTTTTACCAAAGAATATACGTGAAAATTAAAAATTATCGAAAGAAGTACTAAAATTTTATTTTTATCAAAGGACACAATAAATAAAGTGATCTTCCTCTTATACCATTCTCGTTAAGAATTGTCTTTCTCTTTCTCAATTAGAATTTCGAGATATCTGAACCTACTTTTTCAAACTTTTCAATTTAAAATAATATATTATGGGAATCGGCTAAAAAACGTAAGATAAACAAATAAAAAAATATTTCAGTTAAAAGAAACATCTCTTCGTGATTTCAAAAATATAAATAGATATTTTTTATATTTAATTAATATAAATTAATATATTAAATAATATATTAATAAATATATTAATATATAAAAAAAATATATGAAAACACGTGATTTCAGATTCAAACCTACATAGGATCTGAAGTCATCTGACAAAGCTAGTGTCAATCTCCTCCCTATATATTAACTATAACATCTAGACTAGTAACGCTCGTTATTTATTTTAGTATTAATTTTGAGATAAATTGACGATAGCCGTCACCGTGTCAGGTTAGAGCCTCATGCAAGTGGATTGGTCACCTAAGACTCAACAAGTGGACAAATTAATTCAAACAAGATGATAAGTTTTATAATAATTGATCTAATCAAGTTGGATGGATGTCTAAGCAATTTGATCTCACTCATAAAAGACAAAAATGATAACTCTCATACGAAGCTCCTCGACGGACACACGCATTTTGTCAACTCATATTTTTTGCAAAAAATCATATACTATACGCCTCACACAGCGGCCCTATGATGATTTATGGAGAGCTAAATTAAGAAATTGAACATATTATCGTATAAAAGAGTATTTGGTCTGATTTTGTATAAATTTATTATATGATAATCAATTTAACTATATCCGGAGGTACGTTTGGTGAACTCATAGCAATGGTAAGCTAAATAAGTTTTCACACTAAAAAAGCGTGACTTAGATTAAACGGCAATTTACCAAAAAGCATACTTAAATATTGGTATTTATCAAAATGTATACCATGGTTTCATTGTTACCAAATAACGCACTTATATTAGTGAACTTCCTCTTATACCCTTTCTGCCAAAGTACTGCATGTCATTTTCATTCTCTTTCTCTTTCTCTTTTTCAATAACGAATTTCGAGACATTTAAAAATATTTTTTCAGACTTTTTATTTTAAAATAATATATTATGGAATCGGATAAAAAACGTACGATAAAAATCGAAAAAATATTTCAATTAAAAAAATATCTCAATTAATAATTTAATATTTTTTAAAATATAAATAAATTATTTTTTATATTTGATTAATATAAATTAATATATTTAATAATATTATTAAATATATTAATATATAAAAAACTTAAAAAAAAGTTGAAGTTTTTTTTTTAATTTCAAACAGCAGGGCCTGAAATATTTTATTTCAGGCCCAGCGTGGGCCTGAAATAACTCAGGGCCTGAAATCTTGCGTCGAATTGAAATCATGTGTTATGATAGGTTTTTTTACGTAGGTCTAAAACTTAAAAAAACATCTCTTTATATTTTTGAAATCACAATAAAAATTATTGAGAAAGACTACCTACGAGATGAATTCTAATTAATATAAAATAAGGATTATATTAAAAATGAACATATATCGATTTTTTGAATAAAAAAGTCAAAATTATTTATTATATTAATTTAAATATTATATATTATATTAATATATTTAATTTTTATAAGTTTTGATAGGAGGGCCTGAAGTCATCTGACTTCAGGCCCTCCTTAGGCCTGAAGTCAGATGACTTCAGGCCCTCCTTGGGCCTGAAGCATCTGCGTAAATAATTAATTTAATCAAAATAATTAATTATAAAAAAAACTTCTAATGATTATTTTTGGTGTCCAAACTTCTAATGATTATAAATTATGTTGCAATAGGAGTTTTCTAGGTCTATCAGTGGGTTTCGCTCAAAACCACTGATATTTTTTTAGAAATCCAGATATGAGAGGTCCATCAGTGGGTTTTGCTCAAAACCCACTGATGGAACTAAACTACACCTATTACTTTGGGAAAAATAAAAATTTGAGGTTTGGACACCTAAAATATTTTCTCCAACCTCAACACTAACTTTTGATAATGGTATTTCAGAAATCCAGATATGGTAGGTCCATCAGTGGGTTTTGGTCAAAACCCACTGATGGAACTAAACTACACCTATTACTTTGGGAAAAATAATAATTTGAGGTTTGGACACCTAAAATACATTCTCCTAACTCTACCCTAACTATTGATAATGTTTTTTCAGAAATATAGATATGGGAGGTCCATCAGTGGGTTTTGAGCAAAACCCACTGATAGAAGAACTAAACTACACCTATTACTTTGGAAAAATTAATAATTTAATAATTTTTAAAAATATAAATAAATAATTTTTTATATTTGATTAATATAAATTAATATATTTAATAATATTATTAAATATATTAATAATTTTTTATTATTTTAATAAAAAAATAATAGGTTTTGATAGGAGGGCCTGAAATCTTTTTGATTTCAGGCCCACGCAGCCTGAAATCAAAAAAATTACAATTTTTTATTATTTTTTTATATATTAATATATTTAATAATATTATTAAATATATTAATTTATATTAATCAAATTTAAAAATTATTTATTTATATTTTTAAAAATTATTAAATTATTAATTTTTCCAAAGTAATAGGTGTAGTTTAGTTCTTCCATCAGTGGGTTTTGCTCAAAACCCACTGATGGACCTCCCATATCTATATTTCTGAAAAAACATTATCAATAGTTAGGGTAGAGTTAGGAGAATGTATTTTAGGTGTCCAAACCTCAAATTATTATTTTTCCCAAAGTAATAGGTGTAGTTTAGTTCCATCAGTGGGTTTTGACCAAAACCCACTGATGGACCTCCCATATCTGGATTTCTGAAATACCATTATCAAAAGTTAGTGTTGAGGTTGGAGAAAATATTTTAGGTGTCCAAACCTCAAATTTTTATTTTTCCCAAAGTAATAGGTGTAGTTTAGTTCCATCAGTGGGTTTTGAGCAAAACCCACTGATGGACCTCTCATATCTGGATTTCTAAAAAAATATCAGTGGGTTTTGAGCGAAACCCACTGATAGACCTAGAAAACTCCTATTGCAACATAATTTATAATCATTAGAAGTTTGGACACCAAAAATAATCATTAGAAGTTTTTTTTATAATTAATTATTTTGATTAAATTAATTATTTACGCAGATGCTTCAGGCCCAAGGAGGGCCTGAAGTCATCTGACTTCAGGCCTAAGGAGGGCCTGAAGTCAGATGACTTCAGGCCCTCCTATCAAAACTTATAAAAATTAAATATATTAATATAATATATAATATTTAAATTAATATAATAAATAATTTTGACTTTTTAATTCAAAAAATCGATATATGTTCATTTTTAATATAATCCTTATTTTATATTAATTAGAATTCATCTCGTAGGTAGTTTTTCTCAATAATTTTTATTGTGATTTCAAAAATATAAAGAGATGTTTCTTTAAGTTTTAGACCTACGTAAAAAAACCTATCATAACACATGATTTCAATTCGACGCAAGATTTCAGACCCTGAGTTATTTCAGGCTCACGCTGGGCCTGAAATAAAATATTTCAGGCCCTCGCAGGGCCTGAAATATTTTATTTCAGGCCCTGCTGTTTGAAATTAAAAAAAAAACTTGAACTTTTTTTAAAGTTTTTTATATATTAATATATTTAATAATATTATTAAATATATTAATTTATATTAATCAAATATAAAAAATAATTTATTTATATTTTTAAAAAATATTAAATTATTAATTGAGATATTTTTTTAATTGGAAATATTTTTTCGATTTTTATCGTATGTTTTTTATCCGATTCCATAATATATTATTTTAAAATAAAAAGTCTGAAAAAATATTTTTAAATGTCTCGAAATTCGTTATTGAAAAAGAGAAAGAGAAAGAGAATGAAAATGACATGCAGTACTTTGGCAGAAGGGGTATAAGAGGAAGTTCACTAATATAAGTGCGTTATTTGGTAACAATGAAACCATGGTACGTATTTTGGTAAATACTAATATTTGGGTACGCCCTTTGGTAAATTGCCCTAGATTAAATGGAGAGAATTAACACCACGTAAAATGTCATTACATTTTCATGAATTACTATTTTTTATTTGTGAATTAAAGTTTAAATTGATTGTTATAAATATATTATAAGTGATATTAAATTATATGGTAAAGGATCATGGGAACTATTACATTTTACAGCGGATTCAAGATTTTAAATTTGAAGGAGCCACGTATTAAGTGATAAGTATCATCAAATTAATTATACATATTTATCATTAACTATACACATTTATCTTTGAAGGAGTCAGAGTAGATTCCAAGAGAAGAATTGAAGGGCTTCAACTTGCAAGGTGAATAACTTTTGCATTTCACATTATTAATATTTTTTAATTGTATTTTACGTGTTATTAGATTTTATTATATGCACTACCTATAAATAGCTAGCATGAATCTAATCACAAAATATGGAATGTATAAATTTTAACATGGATTTGTGGAATGGGTTTATTAATGTAAAAAAGAGGTTTGTCTTACACTACATAAGCCCAAAGCCCAAGTGAAACATAACTCAGTTTAGGCCAATTATTTAAATTTAAAATTATAATAAAAATAAAATTTGTAAACTTATATTTTTATTTTATAAATATCAATTGAAATCTTAATAGTATAATTAATATTGTTATTTTAAAATTTTAAATAATAAAACTAATAATAATCTAAAAGTAAAAAAATCTAAACTTAATAAAATTAGTAATTTTTAATTAAATACTAGTTAAAAATGTTTAATATTTATATTATCATTATTAATTTATAATTTTAAAATTTAAATAATCTATAGATTCGAATTAATTTGGAAATTCATTTCGATGTATTCAAAAGTTCATTTTTAAAAAACTATTGATTAAATCAATTCAATTTTAATTTTAAAATAGATTAAATTGATTAAACTAATTTTTTTGCAATAATTTAAATTTAAAATATTAAGATTTTTTTTATTGAACCGATTAAAATTTTATAAAAAAGTTTTACTACTTTTATTTGTTTTAAAAAATTGGTTAATTGATTTTATATCGATTCAGTATATTAGATTTTAATAGTAAAATTTAATCAGTTAGTTAATTAAAAAATGATGAATTTTGAATAATGTAATTTAGTTGGTTTAATTTTAACTGAAAGATAAATTAACACAAGTAAATCACTAGGCGTTAAGAAATTGCATGAGTGGTTATTCATCAAATCTTGAGGTCAATTCCAGTGAGTGCGAAATGTGTTGGGCACTTAATCTCTTCATACAAAGGTTGTTATAATAAGACAAGTTACTTTTCGTGATTTACTTGCCTATATGGTTGTTTCTTGCCGTGAGAGTGACGATACATGATTGTTAAGGTGATATCACTTTTGCTCCACTACAATTTTTAGAAAAACATTGGCCCAATAGCCCAGTAAGTCAGGCCCAAACACTTGCCCAACCCAGCCCAGTCATGGACAATTTTGGGTGGAGTGATAAGATCCAGTGTTCTGAAAATCGGACCGGACCGGTTGAACCGGGAACCGGCCAGATTTCCGGTCCGAGTTGACTCTGAAAACCGGCTACTCAAGAACCGGATGCGAACCGTTCTGAACCAAGCGGGAACCGGTGAACCGGACAAACCGGTCAAACCGGCTTGGTTTATTTTATTTTTCATTTTTTGATTTTTTTCCCTTTTCAGTTTTGCTTTCTTATTGAAAATGAAAATTGAAAAATAAAATGTCAAAAACCTAGTTTGTCATCCAAAGTCCCAAACGAACAAACCTGCTGTTTGCTTGCAAGAGAGTCACCGCCGCTAGCCTCTCACCGCGCCACCCTGCCTCTACCAGCCTTGCTGCGCCGCCCTGCCTCTGCTAGCCTCGCCTCGCCCCCGCTAGCCTCGCCCCGTCTCCAGCTTCGTTGTGTTGTCGTGTTGACATATGAAGGCAGGAATATATGACATATTTAGATGTGTAATTTTGTATGTGCTTTACTAGTGTCCCCTGTTTAAGAGTTTATCGGTGAACAAATGCTATTGTGATATAGTTTTAACTTCTAATAAGAACGTGAATTTTTCTTTGAAACTAATCTTTTTTTTTTCAAGAATACTGTACTAAATTGCCGACAAAAATATATCACATGCTTGACCTAGTTGATTTAATCTTGAAGAAAGTAGTGGGATAAGTTGTTAGTTTTATATATTTATATAAATACATGCTTTATTATATACCGGTTATATCCCGGTTGGATCCCCGATTGAACCTCTGAACCCTTGCTCCAACCGGTTCGATGTCCGGTCCGGTTCTCAGAACCTTGATAAGATCATACTGAATAGCCTCGTGAATGTATTAGTTAAAACAACCAAGGAATATATTTATAAACGGTTTTTTTATCAAAGAACGCAACTGAGAATTAGTATTTACTCAAAAGTGTACTTGGGTTTCACTTTTACCAAAGGACACATCCATTGTAGTGATCTTCCTCTTATACCCCTCCCGCCAAAATTTGTATTTCTCTTTCTCTTTTTCAGTTAGAATTCCGAGACATCTGAACTTAGTTTTTCAGACTTTTCAATTTAAAATAATATATTATGGGAATCGGCTAAAAAACGTAAGGTAAACAAAGAAAAAAGACTTCAGTTAAAAAAAACTTCTCTTCCGACATGATTTCAAAATATAAAGAGATATTTTTTTATATTTAATTAATATAAATTAATATATTAAATAATATATTAATAAATATATTAATATATAAAAAAACCTATCAAAACACGTGATTTCAAATTCAAACCCACGCAGGGCCTGTAGTCATTTCACTTCAGACCAACGTGCACTCAAATTTTTTTTTTTCATTTTAAAAATATTTTTTATAATATTTAATCCTGATTTATTAAATTAATTATTTATAGGGTAATCTTTTATATAATTCTACAAGTTGCAACAAAATCCTCTCATTTTATTGAAATATTCAGGTATGATCAAAACATGCTTATATTTGTTTAAACTTAAAATAAGAAGGTTCCATCTGGATACTACCTAAATACACAATGCATAGCAAAATTGGGTTTCTTGCAAATCATCAACTCATATTTTCAGAATTTATTGCAATAGGACTTTTGTATGCCCATCAGTGGGTACGACACAAGTGGCACGACACAAGAAAATCATTTTTAGTGGTTAGGACTAAGTTTTGACATCATAATTACCTTCTCCTAGCTCAAACCAACCTAGTGATATCAAGTATTAAGAAATTCAAATATCGTAGGTCCATCAGTGGGTTTTGACGAAAACTCACTGATGGACCTAGAAAAGTCTGATTACAATAATTTCATATATTATGAGTTTATGATGTTGTAAAGACTCGAATTGTGCTATCCAATGTGTATTTAGGGGCATTTGCGATATTCTTGAAATGTGGCACCTCAGCATTGTGCACAATATAGAATATCTCTCGGTGCATTTTCTGTGTGTGATTCTACCTAGGAAGTTGAATAATTTTAGCACTCCCTGAATATTTTAAGGAAGAGGGAAAAAAAGTTGAAAAGAAATGAGTTTGGTGTGCTCCTAAACTTCATCCCCTGGAAAAATCAATTGGATTTCATTTCAGGTCTAAAGAAGGTCTGAAATAAATTTATTTCAGACCCTCTTTGGGCCTGAAATTTTTTATTTCAGGCCCAAAGAGGACCTGAAATTTTTTATTTCAGGTCCTCTTTGGGCCTGAACAATTGCTTCCTGTAATTTGCTTTCATACAGATAGTTGGGAATGTGCATTGGTTATGTTGTTGAATTGCAATAGTTTTCCATATTAAATATCAGTTTCTAGCAAATACTTTCAGGCCAAAGAGGTTCTGAAATGAAAAATTTCAGACTCAAAGAGGTGTTATCTGATTGCAATAGGATCTACAAAAGTCCTATTGCAACAAATTTTGAAAATATGAGTTGATGGTTTACAAAAAACCCAATTTTGCTATGCATTTTGTATTTGGGTAGTATTCAGATGGAACCTTCTTATTTCAAGTTTAAACAAATGTAAGCATGTTTTGATCATATCTAAATATTTCAATAAAATGAGAGGATTTTATCATAATTTGTAGAATTATATAAAATATTACCCTATAAATAATTAATTTAATAAATCATGATTAAATATTACAAAAAATATTTTTAAAATGAAAAAAAAATTGAGTGCACGTTGGCCCTGAAGTCATCTAACTTCAGGTCCTGCGCTTGAAGTCATTTGAACCCTCCTAGGGCCTGATGTCAGATGACTGTAAGCCCTGCGTGGGTTTGAATATGAAATCACGTGTTTTGATAGATTTTTTAATATATTAATATATTATTTAATATATTAATTAAATATAAAAAATATCACTCTATATTTTGAAATCATGCGGGAAGAAAGTTTCTTTTAACTGATGTCTTTTTTCGTTATTTACCTTACGTTTTTTAGCCGATTCGCATAATATATTATTTTAAATTGAAAAGTTTGAAAAAACAGGTTCAGATGTCTCAGAATTCTAACTGAGAAAGAGAAAGAGAAATGCAAATCTTGGCGGAAGGGGTATAAGAGGAAGATCAATATAATAGATGCGCCCTTTGGTAACAATGAAACTCAGGTACGCTTTTTGATAAATATCAATTCTCATGTGTGTCTTTTGGTAAAACCATGGTTTAAAGTTTCGTCCCGTGCCGGCATGGGATGAAACTTACCGTTCCGCTGGAGATCCGAAACCGACACCGAAGGGTTCACGATTTCGTGCATGCATCACGCGGCGATGGGCGGAGGGAATCGTTCAGAGCCGGAGGAAAAAACGCCAACGCAGGAGGAAGAAACGCCACGCGCGTGCTGCTGGGGCGTCGCGAGACTCCTCCGGCGCTGCCGGAAGAGTCGCCGAACTCCTCCGGCGCCGGCGGAAGCTCCGCCGGACAACGCCTTAGTCGACGGCCGCAGCCTCCGCCTCCGCCTGCGTTCGCCCGTGTTCGCCCGCGTTAGGGCTTGTGGAGGAAATGTTTATAAAACATTTCCTCCCAAAAATATTTATCTCAATAAAATATTTAAAACTATATTTAAAATTAAATTAATTTTATTAATTAATTTTCTGAAAATTACTTTTAATGTTTCAAATATTATTTAAAAATTCTAAAAAAAATTAAAAATCTAAAAAAACCTTAAAAAATTTCTTAAAAATCATATTTATATTTGATATATTTTTTTATTATTTGATATATTTACTATTTTATTATTTAATTAATATTATGATATTTTTATATTTTAAATATATATTATTTAAATTAATAATTAATTAAATGAATAAATAAATAATTTATATAATTATTATATGTAAAGTAGTATTTTATGTTAATTTATATATTTATTATAGATAATATTTTTTATCTTAGAATAAATTTAAAATTTGGATTCATATATATTACGATATTAAGCTTTTTATTTTTAACATTTTTGCTCCAGAACGTATAAAGTTTTGGTATTAATAACTTAGTAAGGTTTAATTCGAGTTATTGATAGATTAATTTTTTTTAAAGAAAATTATATTTAATTTTTATAACGATATTAAGTTATTCAATAATTGAGAACTTATATCAAATTAATATATGATTTATTTTTAAATTATATACAATAAACATATTTATCTCATAATTATTATATATAAATAAAAAATTATCGAAACTGTACCGGCACGGCACGATACGATACCGAAACCGTATCGTTCCGATATAGGATCGAAACTTCGACACGGATCGAGATTTTAAATCTTAGGTAAAACGCCGATTTATAAATGGTGATCACTTAGACGGCAAGCTCACGACCTCCACTGTTGTTGGGCCTTTAAAACAATAGCGACCGCTTGACTGCAACCTCGCGACCTCCCCCTTCTTGTCAGTTGGCAAGGTCCTCTTACGAGCTCTTGCCGGTTGCATGACCACCCTACTTGCGACCTCACGCCCACATTAATCCTCTTGACTTAGGAAAAAAACAAGAACTAATTTCATCAACGGCTTCAACATTTTCTACGTGCACTACTGGAAATCATCTCCTACATTGTCTCTTCTACCATCTCAAAAAGTCAAGTGTTTCATCTGCAGAGTTGTACTGATTTAGAGACTCAATTTTAATTCTTCTTTCAACAAAGACCAAGATACAAATAAATAAACCCTATGATACTGCTAACAGTTCAGTCCAGCAACAACAGAACACACCTCAATGGCTTTCTTCTGGCACTGACCAACTACTATTAACCTAAAGCCAACTGGTAGTTAGGCATCAAGCATCATAAGAGACACTAAATGAGTAAAAAAGGGATCAACATCAAAGAGAGGGGGACCAGGGAAGTGTAAAATGCGTGACTCACTGGCAAGTTTCTATCCAGTTTATCCGTATACCTAAAGCTTTAGAAGAAAGCAACAAACTTAAATGCCACCTCTAAAATCTCTCTTTGTGCCCTTCCACATCCCTCTTTAATAGTGAAACTTCAGAAATCAGTGCATTCCCCAATCTCTGGCTACTCTTTCCCTGAATGTGCATTTGCTGCCTTTAGGATTTTGACACACAGAAAAGAACATCATGATTGCAGTTACCTAAAGCTTTGCAGCTTGTGCTAGCTTCCACTGACAGCAATTAAATATGTAGAGTTTTTGCAGATGCTCAGTAGATGCTTCCTGTATTTTAATAGTACTAGTATGATACTTAACTCTTCTCTATGTTTTTTTGGTCACAACTTTTGATAGGTAAGGAAGCTTGCTTTCTCCTACAAAAGGAGGAAGTGCTTTCATTTCATTTATATACAGTTGATCCAATTTGAGACTGAAGACCTAATGCAACTACAACGAACTAATCAATGGAGAGCATGAATCAAAGTTGATGAAAGTATTTGACTAGCCACTGGTGCACATGGAATGCATTCCAAGTAGGTAACCAACTTAAAGCAAAGCTATATCAATGATCTTGTTGATGAAAGAAATTCACCATCTAACATCTCTTTTCAACCCACACATTGTAGCTTTGAAGTGGTAGGGTTACTCTGTCTGGATGATTAAGGAATTTACAGAATATTCCAGTGGTGATATTGTGATCTCGAGGACAAACTCCAATCATTCTCGACCAACTACTAACTGCTACTAATAGATAAAAGTCGTGCCAGAATTGATTCAACACACACATTGTTGGAGCAGTTAAAATTTTAGTTGGGATGGTGGGGCTCGACTACCCGGACAAAAACCAGTGCGAGTAAAAACAATCAAGTCAAAAGGACTTCCTTCACAGTTGAACTGGTATGAGCATCGAGCAGTGGAAAGCAGTGAGAGTGTGTGTGTGTGTGTGAGAGAGAGAGAGAGAGAGAGAGAGAGAGAATGGAGAAAGCTCACAAACCCCACACCCAACGCTCTCTTTGTTCCCTTTTGATCCAAGCCGACAACAACCAACCCATCGTCACAGAACCTGCTCATCTCGTGATATATGTTATTGTTCTTTGATTCCTACTTTATTCCTTACCCCCCTTCAATATTTCGCCCCATTAATTAGAGCCTTGTCGATGCTTAAATTCAAAGAAAAGAAAACTTGTGTCATGAGCATTGAGCAACTGAAAGCAACCAAAGGCCTACCAAACATGTGATTTCATCTTAGAAATACTTTACTACACTACTCTCTCTCCCTTCAGCTACACCAATCATCAACAGGTTTCTGGAGAAAATGAAATACGAAAGAGGATGTGGTGGATGAGAAAGAAGCAAATTTTTGCTGCCAAAGAGAGGCAGGTGACAGAGGGAGAGTCTTGTGCTTGAATCTTGATTTGATCCGTATCTTAAAAACTAGAATTCAATAAATGCAGTCCGAATTTGATTAGAAAAAAGGACTGGGAAACATGGTCTAAAGATCTGATAGGGTCCAGTGCGATGGGACGGCCAAACTGTACGGCCGAGGGAGGGTTGGAGGGGTAAGGCAGTGAGTGAGCGATGATTCCAAAGCGACGTCAGTTAATGGACACACCGAACGGGAGCTCAACTCCGGCGTGGGTGCGGTGCGCTTCGCACGGACGTGCTCACAGCAACAAGGCGCTCAATGGAACAATGGCGTTAAGGTCAGATGGCAACAGAAGTGGTGACGTACTACGTTCCAAAACGTGGAGTGAGGGAGAGAGAGATCGATGAGTTTCTTTAAGAGTAAGAAGAAGGAGAAGAAGTGGCCAAACACTAGAAAAGAATGAGTAGCAGTGGAACAGGAGGGTTTTCCAGGTGGGGGTGTGGCGGCAGAGAAGGAACAAAAGCAGCAGCAAAAAGTAGAGGTTCTACTCTGCTCAGCTCTGTCCTGCTTCCCCAACCATCTCTCTTTCGCTTTCTCCTGCACACTAGTGACAAAATTGCACACGAAGAGTGGTGTTAGTCACTTGCTAATCTACCTTAAGACGATAGAAAAGCGCATTTAGCAAGAAGAGCTGGGAACAAAGAAACGAATTTAGCAAGGTAAAGATGTCTCATTGCAATGGATCCAACCTACTCTGTTCTCGATAAGCTGATCCAGTGAGCAACAATGGCAACTCAAGCAACGAAAATATATGCAACTGATTTAGCTAGAGCGAAAGGGAAGCAGATTCAGGAGCATACAAATACAATCACCAGCTTTATCCAACTGAAAAAAAAAGAAAAAATATTTGAGCTTCATTGTTAAGGGTTCTTTATCCGTGTATTTCTTACCTCGGACTCGGTTCCTACTTGCTCAGAAGTTGGAAATGATGCTTGTAAATTCAGATCGATGTGGGGTTGGCAGGGAAATCCATGTCAGAAACGGCTGACAGCTCGACCTCGTCCTCTGCCATCGCCGGCAAGTTGAGGTCGAAGAGGCTGACGCCGGTCGCACGCTTGGAGGCGGAGCCGCGGACAGGTGACATGCTCAGCCGAGAGCGTGGTGGCGGATAAAGAGGGGCCGACATGGGCATGTTCCGGGTGACCGAAATAGAGGAGGAAGAGCTGAAGTGGGCCCTCTTGTGACCACCGAGAGCTTGGCCGGAGCTGAAGACTCTGTAACAGAAGGGGCACTCGTGAACCTTCGCCCCGCCAATGGCGTCGGCGGAGTCAGCCTCGCCAAAGATCTGGACGGGCTCCGTGGCGGAGACGCAGCCATTGTTCTTCTTGTGACTCGCCCGGTGGCCACCGAGCGCTTGGTACGAGCGAAAGATCTTCTTGCACGTGTCGCACTGGTACCGGGTCCGCCCCTTCCGCGGCGGCATCGGAGTTGCCCGCGATGGCGTAATTTTCCGACGCGCCTCCACCTCCTCTTCTTCCTCGCCCTCGTCTTCATCGTTGGATCCATCGGAAGGGTGGACCTCGCCTGCGACGGTCCAAGAAGAATCGCGGGAAAGCATCATTAGGCAGAGGGCGACGTCTTCCGCCGGGGTCACGTCGGAGACGGAGCTCGCCGGCTCCGCCTCAACCGGGTACCCGCGGGGTCGCTTGTCCTGGCTACGGTGCGCTCGGGGAGACTCGGTGTCGCTCTCCCGGTCCTGGACGACGACGCTGGATCCCGCCGGCTCCGGAGCGGCGAAGGACGAAGAGAACTCAGGATCCGCGAGGCGGATGCTCTTCCTGGGATTGGCTCTCAAGACGTAAGAACCGGCCGCCTCCTTCCCCTCCTCCGCCACTCCTTCTTGGGGCTGGCTCGACGAGGCTGAGGCGGAGGAATCTCCCGCCGGAAGCAGGGGAGCCACGGCGGCCAGCGAGGAGACCGCGTGCGAGCGCATGTGGCCGCCGAGCGCGCGGCCGTTGTTGAAGCGGCGGAAGCAGAGGTTGCAGGTGTAGCGCTCCATGGAACCGAAACCAATCGCCTCAACTCAATTCCATCCTTCTTCGCAGACTAAAAAGAGAGCAGGCGACAAGAAGCCACTTCATCTCTCCCGCACCACCGCATCAAGGCCATAAAAACCAAAAATAAAATAAAATAAAATAAATAATCAAATTAAAATAACAATAATAAAAATAAATTTAAAAGATATTTTTAAAATTAGAAAAATTACCAAATTAAAATACAATTATATACATTAATCAGGGATTAGCTCTCTAGATCTAGAGCTTATCATCATTAAAGTCAGTAACAAACTCCCCGATAACAGCGTTCGATGTCTTCATGTCCATGACAAGTGCCTGCCAGATGCGATCATCTTGCCACATAAATCGGCTCAATCAAAAATGGTTCAAAAACGGTCCAAATTGGTTCGATCGAACCAGACCATTTGGCTCTGCACGCATCTTAAAGCATCGGTGCACCCTCGGCGTTGTCGATGTCTTCGGTGGCGTAGGGGTGGCGGCGCCTGCTCGGCGGAGTGGTCGATCCAGATCTCGCTCTGCTTTCCTTCGGCCGGATTCCGCTTTCTCAGGTACGAAAGCTCTCCCTAGTTCGATTTTATTGCCTTTCTTCTAATCTTCTCAAGCGATCCATTGCTTGCGCCGAAAACCTATCGTTTTTTTTTTTAAATTTTAATTTCCCGGAATAGATTGATCGACGTACCGAATGTTTCTTTGGGAGAACGAAATGAAGTACGGTTCGCGTTGTTCTTATAAATGGATGGTGTGATTCTCCGCACCTCTTTGTCGTTCATGGAGGCGTTGCCGATTTGAGATTTGGGCATTTCTTGATGCCTTACGATTGTTGCTCTCTGCTGGTTCCTGCACAGAGAGTTAAGCAAGGGTAATTTTCTGGTAAGTTAAGTAATCTTCTTTATTATTTGTTGTTGCCTTTCATTTTACGCGATAATAGGCGTGTAGATTGGTGGGAAAAGCGCCATGGATAGATGTGTTTTACATTGTCTTGAATTATTTAGGTTTGCTCGTGGTATAGATCAGCCTTTTATTTATCGTCCCAAATCAAGCCAATTTAGTGGTTTTGCTGGTTTTTATTGAATGTGAGTGTGAAGAAAATTGAGCAATAGGACCTTTTGATATTGGAATATGTCAAATTGGATCCTTTTGTTCCATAATACCTAAATAAAATCATTTTCATTTTTCTCGACCAAACTAGGTTTTATTTTTTAGCCAGAGAAGCTGATTCCAAGAATCAATTGCTTTGGTGAAACAACTTGGGGGATTTGAAAAATAAAATCGGGGAAAAAATATAAATGGAGGAAAATGCTTGCTTAAATTTATAAGTAAATCTGTATTTTTCTTTTTATTTTTCAGAAAGGTAAATTTGTTAGTTACAACTAGACAAGTTGTTTGTGCTAGACTGAAATTGACTAAATGATATTATTGTTTTTTTTTCACTTTCAATTATCCATTAATTTAGATATTCTCTTTTAATTTTTTTTGAATAATTTTCTTTCATAAAAAGAATGGGGTTCTAACTTTATGAAATTTATGGACAAATAATTAAAAGTTAGTTAGAAAGAGGCAAATGTCCATTTATATTCGTAGGTAAATATTTCTTGGTTTTAAAAATAGTCAAATAATCAATTTCATTCTATAAAGCTGTTTTAATAAACATCTTGATGGACTAAAATTAGAAAAACAAAAGTATTTTTCCTTTTTTAAAAAAACATTACTATTAATTAATTAAAATAGGTATTTATTTGAAATTTAGAAGAAAATATTTTCAAGTCAATCTTAAGCTACTTCACCATCCAGCTTAACTAATTGAAATAGAATAATCTTATACTTAAAATAAAAAATATATATTTATTAGTATAAATAAATTGTCATTTGCCTCCTATTTTTAAATTCTTTTCTTTGAATTTTCTTGTGAACCAGTCAAGTTGTTTCACCAAATAGCTTGATTATTTTCACATGAGACTGATTTGGGTATTGTGGGATATGAGAGCCTGAATTTGGCCATTTCATATTCTCATGGGCTCTATTCAGGTAATTGCTCAAGAAAATTACTAGGTTGTAACCTTGAATTCAAGGCTACAAGAAGTGTGGATAAGTTAATTGTCGATGCAACCTGGAGCTCCATATGCTTACGTTATAACTTGGTAGTACCTGTTCCAAAATGTAAATGGAAAATGTTAAATTTTTATCTCAAAAATTTCAAACAGTTGGTACCTATACATCATATCTGAGACTAGAATGCATTTTAAAAATCTCCCTTTTTATGAAAAAGGAAAAAAGGGTATATATCAATCTCCCAATATATATGGCAAGTAAAGAAAGCATACCTGCTGGTTACATTGTTAAGCTTTAGGATAATACTCCACAAAACTATCTACAAACTACCAATAGAGACTAAATAATAGTTGAGTAACAACATGCAAGCAAAATTAACTACAAAATATAAGAAGATTTTAAGAGCCTGTAATTGTAATGCCTTGGAGGTTGAAATCTTGTCTTTCTTTCTTTCTTTCTTTTTTGTTTTCATTTCTTGTTTTTTTGCTTAATGACCAGACCCCTCTTTCCTCATTGTAGCCATTGGATCTTGAAATCGTGTCTTCCAATACTGATCTTTGAAGCTTCCTCAGGTTTCTGTCAATCAAATTCTTAAGTTTTAGTGGGGCCTTAAACTGACCAAGAAACCGGCCCAATCTTTCCCATTTACCCCATTGACTCTTGAGATGTTTTCCTTGGCTGTCTTTCATTAAGTATATTATTCCTTTCCTTCCAGACAGTCCACAATCAACATTGGGATAAGCTTTCAAGGAAAAAAAGCTTGGAACTGGTTCTGATATGATCATGATTAAAGAAGAACCATTGGCTCTGCAAGTTTCGGTGGACAAACCAGCCAACTCCCCAATTATCTCCTTGTATACCACTTGAACTACCTTCAAATTTTCAAATGGATATTCAAGTGTTGTTTATTGTCAATCACAATTTAGATTGAGAAAAAAGGCATGGCCTGTTATTAGACATCCTCAAAGGTATCTATGTTAGCCTAGATTGATACATTGGCTGGAGGTGTTGATAACCATTTGTGAAAAGGCTTACCATTTTGAAGCTGGAAACACCAAAACATATGGGGTCTTACTAGTGATGTTATTGATTGAAGACCATCAAGGCCATGGACTGGATACAAACAATACCGGACATTGAATTGCCAAATTGGATTTGAATCGGCATAGTAAAACTTGTAACGCCCAAAATTGACTGTGAAACTACAATAAATTGTTGATTTACATGTTGGTAACATGAAATTTATGGTATCTCTCTAGACTTTCTGCTTTCTGTAGAGTTTGATCAGGTGAACTTGGGTAATCAATCAATATGCCCAAGAAGAAAAACATTGATAAAATGCATGAATACAACTAACAACAATCTTTAATAGTTGGACTCTGACATGATAGGCATACATCCACGGGGGAAGGGATTCTTTATAAACAATGAACACACTGCAGCCTTTCTTTTCTTTATCATCTGAACACACCTGACAGTTTTAATAAGGTATTTTCTTCTCCAATCTTTTTTGATACCCTAGTTTTATAAGTAGGCTGTCCAAGATCCCTTAGGGTCAGTTTACTTGGAACTTCCTCATACCTCATGATAATCAATGTCGACGGATTTGTTAAATTTCTTTCCCTAGGATAATTGAATTAGATTGGTTGCTCGGTTGTTTGTCCTTTAGGATTTTTCATTTCTCAGAGAAAGTAATAGAGGCATAATTCTTTTTCCACTTTTTCACGTGAAGGAAACAAACTGATCTTATCCGTTTATCCTTTCTCATCAATTTGTTAAAATTTAATTTTTCCTGTATGCGATATTTTTTTTTTCCATATTGCCAATTCCTGATCTTTTTTCCTTCTGTTCATTATTTTCTGTACTTATGTCTACCAATGTAAAAACAGATCAACTCTGTTTGAGTTGAACAAACATGAGCCGACCACAGAATGGACAGAGAAACTTCTTTCCTTTTGGAAATCCTTTTCGGATTTACCTCCACAAGGGATGTAATTTATCCCCGAAGCTTCGTGAATTATTGTTATCTTTTGAGAAGAATCTGGCAGAGCAATTGAAGAAGCTGAAGCCTAAGAATGTTGAAGATGTCTTCACCCTATCTTGGATGAGACTTTCCATTCAGTTCTTATCAGATATGCATGATAGCATAAGAACTTTAATAACTGATCTTCAGTTACCTGTTTCTGATTGGGATGAAAAGTGGTTTGACATATATTTGGACAGCAGTGTGAAATTGCTTGATATCTGCATCGTATTAAGTTCTGAGCTGTCCAGATTGAATCAAGGCCAACTGCTTCTTCAATACGTGCTGCATCTTTTGGATATCTCAACAGGTGATCCTTCTTCCGAAGTACTTACCAAAGCCCACTTGCATATTCATGAACGGATAGAGCATTCCAAATCTAAAAGTTCTAAACTAGAAAGCTGTCCTGCCATGATAGTGTGTCTTCAGGGAACTCTTGGTTATCCGAAGGTCAAGAGCCCCAAAGGTAAGGTATTGATGAGGGCCTTGCATGGAGTCAAAGTAATGACTGTTTTTATATGTGGCTGCTTTTTAGCAATGCTATCAGGGTGCTCAAATGCAGTGGTAGACTCACATGTTTCTGATGGTTTCTTCTGGTTTGAAGCCTTCAGTGACTTGCAAGTTGTTTTGAACAAGGAAATAAAGAGACAATTTGCTGGTGGGAAAGTGAGAGCATGTAAAGAGATTGAAGAAGTGGAAATGGGGTTGCATAGTTTGACCAAGAGTTTGGGTTGCAAGAAAGAACATCTACAATGCAGCACAGGCATCAATCCTGAGGTGGAAACAATTCCACCAGCAGAAAGCTCCCACTTGGAAAGTCCCGGGATTGAAGAGTGTGCCACAAATTTGGCTGACAGAGTAAAGAGGCTTGGGGATGAATTAGATTCTCTTTCAAAGGAAGTCAATGACTTTTTCCAAACTGTTTTAGTTGGACGTGATGCTTTGCTTTGTAACCTCAGAGTATCTGCTTCATTGCAGAAGAGCACTAATGAAATGAAGTCATGAGGTAATCGTTTTTAATGTACTTGTATGTGTATTGAACAATATGCCCTGGCAATGTTCTCAGAGTTAATAGTCATTCTCCAGTGTACTCATAGTCCAATTGTACTCTATATTGTTCAATGTGTGCCGTCAAAGTGGTATGCAAAAGTTTCTTAGTTGTGCTAATGATGTTAATAGAGCTCGTTTTCGATTGTGCATTGTCGGTCTGTCTTTATTGCTTATTTCATAGAGCTTCTTTATTGTTTATGTTCGGATGTTTTATACTATCGCCGATAATAATGACTACATATTTTATAGGATCATCCAATATTTTTCTTTATAGGTCCTCCTGTAACAATGCACCATTTACAACTCTTATTCTTACAAACTAATTTCATTTTGTAGCTTCTGGTCTTTCATATGTAATCTCAAATCCTTTTTGAAATCACATAATTTTGTAAATTCTTTTTTTTTTTTCAAGATTTTACCATCTAGGAACACCTTAGATAAGGATGACAAAAGTATAATAAAAATAGCAGGTACTTAAGTAGACAATAAATATAGATATGCAGGAATTTGATAAGTAAAGAGCCGAGTTAGAGAATAGTTATCCGGTTGAAGCGCCGACGTGCCGACTGTCTTTAGAGAATTGATTGCCGCCCTACAGTGCAAAGGCTCCCGGCAAAACTCCCCCAAGATCCGACAACCACGTAGCGTCGTAGGTGCACTCTAAGACTATCGCTGCCCGCGGAGACAACCTTAGATCGCACAAGGCGAAGCCTCAAGACCCAAAACCGAAGAAACGCTCGAGAACAGAAAATGCTCGAAGAAAAGAAGAGAGAAGAAGCAGTGAATGAATTCTGCATTCTTCCTCCCTTCTTTTATAGATCCGAAGAGGCACTGAGTGCCTCTTCGCATTTGCGCCGAGGCCTCGAGGAGTCGCGCCGTGCGCATTTTTGAGAGCAGTCGCGATTTCTCAAAAAAAGGAAATAAAATAATAAATAAAGAAAGAAAAAAAAATAAAATCAAACCAAATTGGTTTAGGAATCAAATCGAACCGAAATCTACAAAACCAAATCGGGCCGCCCGCAAGCGCGAGGCTCACGGGCTGGGGATTTGCACCCCCCCTGCGCGCGATAATCGCGTGCGTCGCGCCCGGTTTATGGATTTCCGGCCTAGACCCCCTGAAACCACCTGGTTTGGGCTCAACCCGCGCATGCGTGTAGGTCCCCCTAAGCCATCTAAGCATGGTAGGAATGGATTGATATATAAGGCATTCCATCTTTCTTGGCTTAGCAATGTGGGACTAAACACATACACATAAATATTTGAAATTCCATCAAAAATCAACAATCCCCCACAAATTTCAAATTATTTTTTGGAAAATTAGAAAAATAAGTCTTGAGGCTTTGTCGTAATGAGCTTTCAGTGAAAATACCTTCCGGTTTGAATTTTCACCTAAGTAAACCAATCTTATTCACACAGGTTTGAAGTGAACTAAGTCTTGAACTTAAACCTTTAATATGTGAAAATCAATTGGCAACAACTCATCACAGGCGACGGTTGAATCCTTCCGGGTTGGTGCATTACGGCTATGCCACCGAATCTTGTTTCATAAGTGTTAAGGAGAGTTGCCCAGACCCCCCACACTGCGGCCTCACAGTTACACTTACATAGGTGAGTTCTCCAAGGATGTACTGCAAGCATCCTGTCATAACGACCTCGAACTCATTAAGAGCTTTAAGCTCATCCTTACTAGCAGTCAAGCATCTATCCAGGGAAGAGACTTTGAGATTATATCTCAATTAATTTATGCTTACGATTCACCCTTATAGCTTGTTTATACCACATTGAACCTACTTCTTGGGATCTCCAATCAGATAGGTTGGGTTGCCGCTATAGATGAAACCAGAATAGGCCTCAGTCTCATTCCCTTACTGGATCTCTTGATTTTCTCAGAATCAAGTCCTTTTGTGAGTGGATCAGCAATATTGTCTTTTGAACTTACAAAGTCCAATGACACCACTCCTAGAGACACTAGCTCACGAACAGATTTCAATCTTATTTGTACATGTCTCTTCTATTTTTGGTTATACTTGGAGCTTCTAATCTGAGCTATTGTTGTTTGATTATCACAGTTCACTGAAATAGGAGGTATTGGCTTCACGATCAAGGGAATCTCAGTAAGAAGACCCTTAAGCCAATCAGCTTCAGTTACTGTGGTATCCAAAGCACACAATTCTGCCTCAGCTGTAGAACGGGATATGATCGTCTGTTTAACAGACCTCCAAGCAACTGCACCGCCTCCAAGTGTAAAAACATAGCCAGTAACGCCTTTACACTCAGCGGTGTCAGCTATCCAACTAGCATCACTATATCCCTCCAGGACTGCAGGGAACCTCCCATAGCACAAGCCCAAGGATATAGTACCCTTTAGGTATCTGAGTACTCTGTCTAATGCATCCCAATGTGTTCTGTCCGGACAGCTGGTAAACCTGCTCAATTTAGTTATAGCAAACGAAATATCAGGTCTAGAACAATTTGCCAAATACATTAGACTATCAATTATTTGGGAATATCTTAATTGAGACACAGCCACGCCACTCTTATTCTTGTAGAGAGTCTTTGAAGGATCATAGGGTGTGACTACAGATTTTATGTGGCTATAGCCATATTTCTCTAACACTTTCTCAACATAGTGTGCCTGAGAAATTGCTATTCCATCAGTTGAGCGAGTCAACTTCAGCCCTAAAATCACATCAGCACAACCCATATCCTTCATATCAAACTTACCACTTAAGAGAGTCTTGGTCTCGTTAATAATTGAAAGGTTAGATCCAAACAGTAAAATATCATCTACATATAAACATAAAATGATACATTTATCACCTTTCATTTTAGTATATACGCATTTATCAGAGTCATTAATTTCAAAGCCAAATGATAGCATAGCTCTATCAAATTTTTCGTGTCATTGCTTTGGGGCTTGCTTCAAACCATAAAGAGATTTTACTAACTTACAGACTTTATTCTCACTTCCAGAAACTACATATCCCTCTGGCTGATCCATATATATCTCTTCTTCAATATCTCCATTAAGAAATGCCGTCTTGACATCCATTTGATGGACCTCAAGATGATATATAGATGCCAGTGCTATCAATACTCAGATTGTAGTAATTCTAGTAACAGGGGAATAAGTGTCAAAATAATCAATACCTTCCTTCTGTTTGAATCCCTTAGCAACCAGGCGGGCTTTGAACTTATCTACTGACCCAACAGGTTTTAACTTCCTCTTAAATACCCATTTACATCCAATAGTGGTGCAACCAGGAGGTAAATCCTCTAACTCCCAAGTGGCATTAGAGATAATAGAGTCAATTTCATTTTTTAATGGCTTCTTTCCAATGCTTAGCTTCAGGAGAAGCCATAGCATCTCTATATGTCACAGGGTCACCTTCTATATTATAGGTGATAAAGTCTTGGCCTAAATCTTTAGACACACGTTGCCTCTTGCCCCTTCTCAATTCTGTACACTCACTAGATTCATCTAATCTAGAGTGACTTGAGAAAGGTACACCCACTAAGGATAATGGGACCTCTATGGAGGCAGTGTCATCTCTAGTAGGAGTACTAGAGATAGACTGAGGTGTTCTAGTCTTCATAGGAAATATATCCTCAAAGAATGTAGCATCACGAAGTTCACAATAGTGTTTGCATCTATTCCAGAAATTTCTGATTTAATAATCAGAAACCTATATGCAGAACTATTCTGAGCATAACCCAAGAAGACACCATCTACAGTCTTCAGACCAAGTTTTTTTCCTTTTATGTTCAGGTACTAGCACTTTCGCAAGACACCCCCACACTTTTAGGTATTTCAAACTTGTCTTTCGACCTTTCCAAAGTTCATATGGGCTTTTATCCATTGACTTCATAGGTACTCTATTTAACACATGACAAGCAGTGTATAGAGCCTCCCCCCACAAGAAGTTGGGTAACCCAGAACTTCCTAACATGGAATTAATCATATCTTCAAGGGTTCGATTTTTGCATTCTGCTACACCATTAGATTGAGGACTATATGGAGCAGTGACCTCATGAACTATACCTGAATCTTGACAGAATTTTTGAAACAGGTTTGAGGTGAACTCTCCACCCCTATCAGACCTTATCCTCTTAATGGTTTGGTTTGTTTGATTTTCAGCTTCAGATTTGAAAATCATAAATTTATCTAAAGCTTCATCTTTAGTTTTCAACAAATAAAGGAACGTGTGTCTGCAGCTCAGAATGCCCAAAGGAGAGAGGCAAGTAGCTGAGCAGGGCGCCCCCAAGGCCAGTACAAAACAAGTTAAGTAAAGAAGTGCTTCGGTAGCTTACTGGGCGGGGCGCCCCCGTGCTCCCGGGCGCCCCCAGTGTTGGGGCAATCGGCCCTGAGATGATCTGGAGGATCATGATATTTTGATGTGTGGGCAATATGGTCAAGTTAGGGTTTGTGTTATTCTCACATGTGTACAGGTACGCATGGACTTGGTTGACGTCTTCAGGTGAAGGATGGCATGAAGGTAAGCTGGAGGCTTACGTGCGCATCCGAGGGACCATTGATAGCAGAGATGATGAGCCGAGGGACGCAGACTTCGAGGCGTACGTGAAGGGTGGCATGGAGGCAAGCTGGAGGCTTGCGTGCGCATCCGAGGGACGAGGGCCAAAGATGGAGAGGGCGTGAAGGCAACAGGCAAGACTGCTGGTGAAGAGTCAATTAGGTTGAGAGTGGCTGAGTATGAGTGCATGTACTCAGGGGTTAAACCGGGAGGGTTTGAGTGCGGAGAGATTTGTACTCAGAGAGAAACCCTAGGTTTAGGTCTCGGACCAGTCGACTGCCATTTGGGCAGTCGACTGGTGCCAATTGGAACAGCTGGCCAGAATTCGAACGTTATGCTGTAACGGTCGAATCTGAGTGGGACCAGTTGACTGCCATTGGGCAGTAGACTGGTAGCGGCTGTTTCAGATTCGAGCCCTATTTAAAATGGCTCATTTCTTACTATTGTTTCTTGACGAATCTTGCTTGGCTAAGGCAAGATAGTAGTCTACTTTGTTCTCTAAGTGTCCTTGGTGTTGTGGCGTGGTTTCTCCACCCACAAGGAGCGACGAGTTCTAGCCGGAGGTTATCCGGGGTTTGATCCACCGACGGATTGTTGGATTAGTCACCCGACCGGGGTGGATACCAACATAATTTGGTATTGTTAGCATTGTTATTTCTTTTACATATTATTTCCGCTGCGCTAACAAAACTGCAAAGTTCAAGATCCGAAAAAGTGCATTCACCCCCCCTCTGCACGCCTACATCGATCTTTCAGTTGGTATCAGAGCAGGTGCGTTTTGGAAGATATAACAATCAACCAGAACATCTGAAATGGCGTTTCAAGAGGGATACTCCACCGCACGACCACCGTTCTTCGACGGCAACGACTTCGCGTACTGGAAAGGTAGAATGCAATACTATCTTATGAATGACATAGAGACTTGGATAAGTGTTGCAGATGGCTTCGAGGCGCCCGTCGATGAAAGAGGAGATCCTACACCCATGAGAACATGGTCCAAAGAAGTGATGAAGAGGGCGCAATCAAATGCCAAGGCCACTACTACACTGCAGTGCGGGCACTCTAAGGAGCAACTGAACAAAGTGGGGCCATTCAAGAGCGCCAAAGAGCTATGGGACAAGTTGGTAGAACTGAACGAGGGGTCAAACGAGTCCAGAAGAGCCAAGAAGGACTTGTTGGTGGCCCAACTGCAATCACTCTCCATGAAGAGCAACGAGACAGTCAGTCAGCTGCATGGAAGGGTAAAGGAAGTGATCAACGAGCTCCATGTAATTGGAGAGAAAATCGAAAATCGGGATATCGTCAGGTATGTCTTACAAACCTTCCCGAGAACCACCCTGTGGGCATCCATGGTCGATGCTTACAAGGTATCGAGGGATTTATCCTTAGTCAAATTAGACGATTTATTTTGTGAATTTGAACTGCACGAGCAAGCTAATATTTCGGCAAAAGAGAAAGGTATTGCTTTTGTTGTAGAGAAAGAGAAGAAGAGGAGAAAGGAGAAGAAGAAGGTGATCTACTCATCATCCTCGGACTCGGAGGAGTCAAGCGCCTCCATGGACAGTGACCAAGAGGCCTTTATGGTAAGGAAATTTCGTAAGGCATTTAAAAGTTTTTCTAACAAATCATATGCTAGAAAAGGGGCCAAAGGTAAGGGTAAGGCTAAGGAGATCATATGCTACAACTGTCACCAAGAGGGACATATGAAGAACGAATGTCCCCAGTTGAAGAAGAGGGAGGACAAGAAAGAAGAGAAGAAGAAGAATGACAAGAAGAAGTCAAAGGGAAAGGAAAAGAGTGTCACGAACCTCAAGGCGACCTGGGACGATCCCTCATCCTCAGAGGAAGAAGAAGAGCAAGTCTCCCACTTCGCTCTTATGGCACAAGATGGTTCAGATTCTTCAGACGATGAACGGAGCTCAAGCAGTGAAGATGAGAGCTCCTCCACCTCATCATCAGAGTCAGAGGCTTCGGTAAGTAAGGTATACCACTTACCCTCTTCTACCTTAGTGAAAATTATTTCTAGCACAAACATGGATTTAGCTAAGGCTAGAAGTAGAATTAAGGATCTTAAGGAAGAAATTGCCATGCTTAGAGTAGAAGCTATTAAACTCAAGAATTTGCATGATAGCTCCACCTCTTCAGATGTTTCACATATTGAAATTGAAAATAAGGAGTTAAGGAAACAAGTAGATGACCTCACAAAGGCCCTTAGAAAATTCCAAGTAGGATCAAGTAACCTTGACATGATCATAAACAGTCAAAGGGTTGTATATAACAAGGCCGGATTAGGTTATATGCCTAAAACCAAGGAGGTAGCTTTTGTTTCACTTACCGGTAGGATTGGTGCATCTAGGAGATTAGAGGCTAGGGGAACCACCAAGAAAGCATGAGTACCTAAGAAATTTTTAAATGATGCTTATGGATCTAAGAATTGGGTACCAAAAGAGTATGTTTTCCGTGTTGTCTAGGTAAAGGTGAAGGAGGCCCCAACCTCGTGGATAGTAGATAGTGGATGCTCAAGACACATGACCGGGGATGTGAGCAAGTTCACCACTATTAGCTACCTAAGAGAAGGAACGGTCTCTTTTGGAAACAATGGAAAGTTAAGGATCATTGGTAGGGGCATATGTAACGCCCCAAAATTCCCATTTTTAGTTCTTAAAGTCCTTAGAATTATTTAAAAATGGTTTAGAAATATTCTAGATATTTTTAGGGATTTTTAGAATATTTTTATGGAATTTTCCGAGTCCGTTTAGTATATTTACAAAAAGAAAAACGTTAAAAAGCAAGCAGGGGGTTCGAACCCGCGACCACCGGAAGAACAAGCACGCGCGCGACCAGCTGGGCTGGTTGGTTTTGTTGAAATAAGCTGGGCGAAACAATAGATAAGGTATAATTAGGTAAATTCTCCCCATAAGTATAAATAGATAATTAAAGAGAGAAATTTTATTTTCTCTCAACCTAAACCCTTTCTCTCCCTCGCCCAGCACCTTGCGCCGACTCCTTTCCCCTCTCCTCTCTTGGGCGACACCACATCAAGCCCTAGAGGGCCGGCCAAGGCTCTCCTCCGAGAGATATTCCTATATTCGGGATCCCCGCGACGAGAGGAACGCGTAGGCGCGAAGAATTCTCCGAGATCTCAATTTTCTTCCGAGCCCTAGACGTCAATCTTGGTTGTAAGTCCAAGATATCAATGTAAGTACTGCTCACCTGTAGTAAGAGGCGGTTTTTCCGCAAGAATTTCCCTTAAAAGTTTTTAAAAGAGATATTTACTTCTTGTTAAGATTTTTGCATGTGATCTTAGTTCATTAATGCTTATATATTTTATTGAGGGCCCTATATGAGGTTAGGGTCCAAGAAAAGCTATGAGAAAAGAAAAGAGAAGATAAAGATAAGAAAATAAAAGGCCAAGGCCTTAAGAAATCCCCAAAAGTCAAGACTTAGGGATTTTAGCACGCAAGGTGCTCGAGAAAATGCCAAGGCATTTACAGATAAGAAAAGAAAAGGCCAAGGCCTTAAGAAATCCCCAAAAGTCGAGACTTAGGGATTTTAGCACGCAAGGTGCTCGAGAAAATGCCAAGGCATTTACAGATAAGAAAGAAAAGAAAGAAAAGCTATTTTATTTTCTAAGGCCAGTACCCGGCGTCCAAGGGCGTCGTTAAAGAAATCCAGGTGTCCAATTCCAAGGTCTTGGCCCTGGTAGACCAAGGTCTGCTCTATTAGGATTGGTGGCTCGCTACCCTAACCTTTTAGGGAACGCGCATGAGATGGTACTTACGTCTTCAGTGGATCTAAGTGATTATTATTTTCAAGTATATGCTTTAGCAAAGTTTCTAAAGTTTAAAGAGTTTTCAAAAAGTTAAAGAATAGCTAAAGTTTCAAGTTGAGCCAAGAAAAGTAAATTGAGATTTATTAATGCTTGAGTATGCATGTTTTGAGTTATACATGTTCTTGGTTTTCTTTCAAGCATATAAGTATCTCATATGATTTTTCATATTGATCAAGAAGCATGTTTGCACATTTCGAGATTTTGTGAGCTAGATAGTACTTACTAAGCTTTTTGCTTACTAGTTGCATTTCCTCTTACTACAGATAAAGGTAAAGGCAAGCAATTCTGAAGGAAGGCGACGAGGCGGTGCTGAGTAAAGTGTGTGTGGTGGCTGATTTTGGAGAGATCCTTGAGACGAGACAATTTAGTTATTTGAATTACAATGTTTTAGTTTATTCAAATTTCAAGTTCTTGCTTTATGGAGTTTAGCGAACATTTAAGCTTTGGATAGTTTTACATGCTCAATTTCTTAGAGTAAAGATTCCATGTCATTTCATTTAGCATACATATCCTTATGATTGCATTGGATGAGTAGAAGTGTGAGTAGTTTGAAATATTGATACTTTGTTAGAGAAATAGATGCATGTGCCAAGATAGTATTAATTTCCCTTTGAATCAAGTTTTTATTGCTTAAGTATGTTTAGAAAAGTTGCTTTCTCATTTGATAATGCCTTAGGGATGTTTCAGAATTTTGTGTGATGAGTTTCAATGGTTAGAAGTTAAGTTTGGTACAAACTCTAGCTTAAAGTCTATGTAGATTTTTCATAACTTGCTAAATTCCGCAAAAGTCCTAATTTCAAGTTTATGGATTCGTTTTGGTTGGCTAAATTGTTTAGAAAACTGGTATAGAGTATAGAAATGGTGTCATGATTTTATATGGCTCGAAAGTATATGTTTGGTGGAGTTTTGAAACAAGGCTTCGAATCTGGAAAACAGGTTTCAGACTTACCAGTCGACTGGTACAGTATCAGTCGACTGATACCCGTAAGCTGAGTTGGGTGAGGCAAGCTTCAATAAGTATTTTCTTACGAGTTTTTGAGAAAGAAAGTGTGACATGGTATCATGCATGACTATTTAAGTTAGAATATCATTCTTAGATAGATTAAAAGAAAAAAAAAGATTTCCGCATTTTTAGTCGTGCATTAGAGTCGAGAAGTAGACAAAAGTAACGATCCGTCTAAGGCAGAGAAGGCGGGTCGCTACACGTGGTATCAGAGTAGTTCCCATTCTCCAGCATCACACACACATCAGCATCAACCTTGCCGTCTTCAAGTAAGAAAGTTTTAAGTTTCAGTTTTTCTATTGCTCCTTTATTTAATTGCAGTATAGAGAAATGCTTAGGTACTACTCATATGTGCATAGAACAAGGAAGCATGTTTAATACCTTAGTATCACGGAATCATGTTTAATCCCTAGAATGGATATTAGAGAAATGCTTAAGTACTTACTTGATTTTCCCAAAAGTAAGTTTTGGGATTATGGCACGCAAGGTGCTTGATAAAAGATTTGAGTAAGACCAAGGTCTTACTAAGCCCTAGAACGAATTCTAGGACTAAGAAATGAGATAAGAATCAAGACCAAGGTCTTGTTATATCCTAAAGCAAGTTTGGGAACATTACCATTAAGTGTTAAGTTATACATTTGAGGACGTCCTAGAAAGGCCCAAAACGAGGAGCAAGCTCCTAGAGGGCAAGAGGCAACAGAGTCAGTACCCCCACCAAATCTCTTAGACGTGGTGGCTCAGTTACAGAGACAGTTAGCAGAACAACAGCAAGTTATTGCCACTAGGATGGCTAACCAGCAGATCGTTATTATTACCTCGCCGGTGGCGAATGTAGTGGCACCAGTTGTGATCGAAGACCCATCGATTACATCTGTAGTCCGGCAAGGGGGGTAAGGCAAGAAGCGTACCTCATTCAGTAGAAGAAACTGAAGCCAGGGAACTTCCCAGGCACAAGCAAACCATGGGATGCTTAAGCATGGTTCAAAACGTTGGAAAGAATAGTAGGGCTACTGGACTGGCATGAGGTAGAGAAGATAAAGTGTGCATCTGCCTTACGGGAGATGCTAGAATATAGCGGAAGAGAGTCAAGGCCAAGAGAAATGTCAGCCAGATGACATGGGCCGACTTCGAGACTGAGTTCTTCGAAGAATACTTTCACATGCAAGTAACCAACAAGCATTATGATGAATTCACGGAGTTCAGACAAGGAGAACTATCCGTGGATGAAGCAGTGAAGATGTTTAAGCGGTTAGCTCATCTGTGCCCAGAGCTAGTTAGCACAGAAAAAGAGATAGTTAGGCTAATGCTCAAGATGTTAAGGCCTGAGATAGCGTTAAAGGGGGCTAGCGGTGTTAAGAGGCTGCAAACCTCCGAAGAACTAATAAGTAGTGCTTTGATCACTGAGCACTACTTAAACAGTATAAAGGCCACCAGAAAGGTTGAACGATGAAGTTCTTAACAACCTTACCGTCAGGGGAAGTGATGGCCTCTACTCAGAGGCTAAGGGCAGTACCAATCTGGATTTCCAACCGAGAGCTCTATAGTGACTCGACAGTCCTTGAGATGAAGGATTAGGGAGTCATTTTAGGGATGGATTTCCTCAGTAAGTACAGCGCTTCAGTGGACTGCCGTAGAAGGAAGGTAGTTTTCAGCCCAGAAGGAGAACCACCATTCGAGTTTCAAGGAGCCCCAAAAAGGAAGACTCAGAAATTCCTCTCAGCCTTGGTAGCCCACCAGATGCTAGAGCAAGGGTGTGCTGGTTTTCTTGCACACGTAGTGGACTCAGAAGCAAAGAGAGAGCTCAAGCAGGAGGATGTACGGGTAGTCTGCGAATATCCAGAAGTGTTTCCAAAAGGACTACCTGGACTACCGCCCAACAGGGAGGTGGAATTTGAGATTGAGCTGGTGCCAGGTACCGGTCCGGTCTCAAAGCCCCATATCGTATGTCTCCTGCAGAGCTGAAAGAATTACAAGAGCAACTCCAGGAGCTACTAGACAAGGGCTTCATCCGCCCGAGTCATTCACCCTGGGGAGCTCCTGTACTTTTCGTCAAGAAGAAGGACGGGTCTATGCGCCTGTGCATAGACAACAGAGCTCTGAACAAGGTAACCATTAAGAACAAGTACCCCCTTCCAAGAATAGATGATTTATTCGATCAACTCAAAGGGGCTACAGTGTTCTCGAAGATAGACCTGCGTTCTGGGTATCATCAGCTAAAGGTTAAAGAAAGTGACATCCCCAGGATGGCCTTAGGACAAGATACGGCCACTACGAATTTGTAGTAATGCCTTTTGGAGTAACCAATGCTCCAGCAGTCTTCATGGAGCTGATGAACCACATCTTCAGGGAGTATCTCGATAAATTCGTCATTGTATTTATTGATGATATTCTCATATACTCACAGACTCCAGAGGACCATGCTACACACTTGAGGATAGTGCTGCAGATCCTTCAGCAGGAGAGGCTCTATGCAAAATTCTCAAAGTGTGAGTTTTGGCTAGATCAGGTGACCTTCCTAGGTCACATTGTATCCAAAGAAGGTATTCAAGTTGATCCAGCCAAGATAGAAGCAGTCAGCAACTGGTGTAGACCCAAGAATGCCAGTGAGATCAGAAGCTTCTTAGGCCTGGCAGGATATTACAGAAAATTTGTGGAGGACTTTTCCAGAATAGCCTCTCCACTCACAACCCTGACCAGAAAGAATCAGAAGTTTGAGGTGGTCAGATAAATGCGAGCACAGCTTCCTAGAACTGAAGAAGATTGACTAGTGCTCCCATCCTGACTGTTCCAGAGAGTGACAAGGCCTTTGACATCTACAGTGATGCATCCAAGATGGGCCTTGGAGCTGTCCTCATGCAAGACGGTAAGTTAATAGCATATGCCTCCAGACAGCTCAAGGACTATGAGAAGAATTACCCTACCACGACCTTGAGCTAGCAGCTGTGGTTTTTGCACTGAAGCTCTGGAGACACTACCTGTATGGAGTGCAGTGCAGAATCTTCACAGACCATCAGAGTTTGAAGTACTTCTTCACTCAGAAGGATCTGAATATGAGGCAGCGCAGGTGGCTAGAGTTGGTCAAAGATTATGACTGTGAAATCCTCTACCACCCAGGTAAAGCTAATAAAGTGGCAGATGCACTGAGCAGAAAATCCTGTGCAGCACTGATGTCCCTATCATCACTGTCTCTACCACTTCAGAAAGAAATAAAGGATTTTGGAGTCGAGGTAATAATTGGGCAACTTTCTGCATTGACTCTAGAGTCAACCCTGCTTGTGGATATACAAAGAAAGCAAAGTCAAGACCCAGAGATCCAGAAGATCAAGCAGGGGATCCAAGAGGCAGAAAATTCAGAGTTTCGAGTATCAGATAGTGGCATCCTCTATCTTGGAGACCGCCTTTGCGTCCCCAATGATGAGGAACTAAGAAAGAATATTTTAGAAGAAGCCCACAGTACCCCGTACTCTATGCATCCTGGTTCTACCAAGATGTACCAAGATTTAAAGCAAAGATTCTGGTGGTCTGGACTCAAGCGAGACGTGGCCAGATATATCAGTACCTGCTTGACCTGCCAGAGAGTCAAAGCAGAGCACCAGAGACCAGGAGGAGTTCTACAGCCACTTCCCATTCCAGAGTGGAAGTGGGAAGAAATATCCATGGACTTTATCACAGGTCTT
>JAGFNQ010000542.1:0-29231 GCA_024364735.1 Boesenbergia rotunda | reverse complement strand
CATTTGCGCCGAGGCCTCGAGGAGTTGCGCCGTGCGCGTTTTTGAGAGAAGTCGCGATTTCTCAAAAAAAAAGGAAATAAAATAATAAATAAAGAAAGAAAAAAAATAAAACCAAACCAAATTGGTTTAGGAATCAAACCGAACCGAAATCTGCAAAACCAAATCGGGCCGCCCGCAAGCGCGAGGCTCACGGGCTGGGGATTTGCACCCCCCCTGCGCGCGATAATCGCGTGCGTCGCGCCCGGTTTATGGATTTCCGGCCCAGACCCCCTGAAACCACCTGGTTTGGGCTCAACCCGCGCATGCGTGTAGGTCCCCCTAAGCCATCTAAGCATGTTAGGAATGGATTGATATATAAGGTATTCCATCTTTCTTGGCTTAGCAATGTGAGACTAAACACATACATATAAATATTTGAAATTCCATCAAAAATCAACAAAAAGCATAATAGCTATAATGACATTCACTAAACTCAATGAAGATGTATAATGTTACTTGATAAACTTTAGGTTCTTTTACCAAGCTATTAAGTTACCAGGAGAATTCAATAGAAATGGGTGAGTCTCTAAAACATATAAGACAAAAAAAAAATATTAAATGAGGAAATAATTTGAATCCATAGTGGTCAAAATTAGGAACCAAAGGCAAAAGATAACTATAGAGGTTCTAAATAATCAAAGATTTCTATGAATTGATGATCTATATTTTTTATTATCATGTGTTTTCTTTTTATATATTCAAATTTATCTTCCTCTCTACTCGTAGAGGTAGTTCTAGAGAGACGATTAAGATAATGAATTTATTTTTTATTCTAAAGGTTTCGAGAAACACATCAAAGGTTGAAATTTGGAGAGTAGGACTCAATTTTGGTTAAAATTGCTACACGAACTTAACTTATTAAAAATTATTAGCTGAAGACATAAAACAACTTAATAGGTTTTGAGGAGCATGACACAGGGTTTATGTATAAAATTTGGATAATTCGGATCTATGTATATGAATTTAAATTGTCTAAAATTGTTAAATGAAAGCATAGAAGTAGAACGACTCAATAGGTTCAAAGAGTAAAAGAGACGTAACAATATTATATAAAACTATTACACAATCCTAAACTACCAAAAATAAATTTAAATAAAGACAAAATGATATAACATATTTCAAAGAGCACAACGCATCATTCATGTATGGAATTTGAACAGTTTAAATCTGCATAATAGTTTTGATCAAAATTAACTAAAGAATATAATAGAGAACAATAGAGAACCTAGTTATTGAATCGTTATAGACAATACAATCACATGGTGAATAAACTTGTCCTCGGATTATAGTGCGATGGTTAAAGGTGAGAAAAATTTCTTAGATAATGAGAGTTTAAATCTCACCTAGGCGATATTACATTTAAGAAGTTTAGAAAATCAGCAATTTACCAAAGGGCGTACCTAAGAATTGGAAATTACCAAAAGGCGTACCATGGTTTTATTTTTATCAAAGGGCACACTCATTTTAGTGAACTTCCTCTTATACCCCTCCTGTTAACTACTGTATTTCTCTTTCTCTCTCAGTAGCAAATTCCGAGACGTCTGCACATGCTTTTTCAGACTTTTATTTTAAAATAATATATTATGGAATCGACGCTAAAAAACGTAAGGTAAAAATTGAAAAAATATTTCAGTTAAGAAATATCTCATCCAACGTGATTTAAAAATATAAATACATGATTTTTTATATTTGATTAATAAAAATTAATATATGAAATAATATTTAATAAATATATTACTATATAAAAAAATTTGAAATCAACAGATTTCAGGCAGCGTGGGCTTGAAATCTATTGATTTCAGGCCCACGCTGGGCCTGAAATATATTTATTAGTATTAAGTTTGTACATCAGAAATAACATCTCCTAAGTAAATTCTAAATAGAGATATTAAGCATAGAGAAATCCAAGTATCCTAGGTCCATCAGTGAGTTTTCACCGAAACCCACTGATAGACCTAAAAATCTCCTATTGCAACATAATTTATAATCATTAAAAGTTTGGACACCAAAAATACCATCTCCTAGCTCAACTCTAACTATTGATATTGGATTTTGAGAAATCCAAATATCCTAGGTCCATCAGTGGGTTTTGGTGAAAACTCACTGATAGACCTAAAAATCTCCCATTGCAACATAATTTATAATCATTAGAAGTTTGGACACCAAAAATATCATCTCCTAGCTCAACTCTAACTATTGATATTGGATTTTGAGAAATCCAAATATCCTAGGTCCATCAGTGGGTTTTGATGAAAACCCACTGATAGACTTAAAAATCTCCTATTGCAACATAATTTATAATCATTAGAAGTTTGGACACCAAAAATACCATCTCCTAGCTCAACTCTAACTATTGATATTGGATTTTGAGAAATCCAAATATCCTAGGTCCATCAGTGGGTTTTGGTGAAAACCCACTGATAGACCTAAAAATCTCCTATTGCAACATAATTTATAATCATTAGAAGTTTAGACACAAAAAATACCATCTCCTAGCTCAACTCTAACTAGAACTATTGATATTTTTATTTAATTTACTTATATTTATCCAAGATTGTTCAGGCCCAAGGAGGGCATAAACATTCCTTAGGCCTGGAGGGCCTGAACACATCTGTGTTCAGACTCTCTTAGCGTGACTTCAGACCATGCGTTTTAATCTGAAATTACGTGTTTTGATAGGTTTTTTTATATATTAATATATTTTTAAAATAGAAAAAAAATTTGAGTCCACGTCGGGCCTGAATCAAAAGATTTCTGGCTCAACGTGGGCCTGAAATAAAAAATTTCAGACCCACGCTGGGCTTGAAATATTTTTATTTCAGGCCCAGTGTGGGCCTGAAATCAAAAGATTTCAGGCCACGCTGCCTGAAATCTATTGATTTCAAATTTTTTTATATATTAATATATTTATTAAATATTATTTAATATATTAATTTCTATTAATCAAATATAAAAAATCATTTATTTATATTTTTAAATCATGTAGGATGAGATATTTCTTAACTGAAATATTTTTTTGATTTTTACCTTACATTTTTTAACGCCGATTCCATAATATATTATTTTAAAATAAAAGTCTGAAAAAACATGTGTAGACGTCTCGGAATTTGCTACTGAGAGAGAAAGAGAAAAGCAGTAGTTAGCAGGAGGGGTATAAGAGGAAGTTCACTAAAATGAGTGCGCCCTTTGGTGAAAATGAAATTATGGTACGCCTTTTGATAATTTTCAATTCTTAGGTACGTCCTTTGGTAAATTGTCGTTAGAAAATTTATGTTGTTGGGGTCATCCGTTAGGGCTCTTGAGTCAGACATCTCAAAAAATAATTGGATCATAAAAATTAAATATTTAAATTAAAAAAATAGAATCAACACAATTAAAATTGTTTCTACGTCATGAAATGATTGACAACTTAACACAAATATATGAAATTAGAGAAGAATTTCAAACACGAATACTTGGATAAGAATGATAATATAAATTAGAGAAGCAAGGTTGGCGGTCCATAAATGGTTATAATTATTTTGGTGAAATTTATTGTGCAAAAATAAAAAAGCACCTTATTTTTTCGAATCGTCAAAAACACTCCAACCCTTATAAAATGACACAAATACCCTTTAGCATAATGTTTGCCTTTGACACATATTTATATTCGGATACAATCGACCAACTGTATGGATAATGACAAAATCGTATTATAATAATTATGATTTATAGTTACCACTATAATAATTATAATAACTATCATTTCATAATTACATCCACTACTGTAGAGACACATAACTAGCTTTTCTTCTCTTTCAAATTCACCAATTGAGTAACAGACATGAGGTGGAGAGATCATCGGATTTTCCTTGATGTCTTTCTCTCTATGCGTTTGATTCTGTTTATTGCAATTTTTCATCTTTAATTTTTAGAATTTTTCTGATGGCATTTTATTTGGATGCAAAATATATAGGAAGCACTACAACAAAGCCACATTTTAGCAATAGCCTGATTTCGTCACTAATTCATCGATATTAGGGTATAGCGACGGATTAGTAACGGTAAGTCTTTTGTCATTCAAAAGTTCGTTGTAGTCGTGGTTGGATATTTGGGTCTTAAAAAGACTAAATACAGTTTTGTAAAAAAAAATTGAAGTATCATCGATCGATAAAAGTTAGAATTGACTTCAAAAACGAAATTTATGTTTTACGTAAATGAATCTAGACTATTAATTTGCTTAAAACCAATTACAGGTGAATAATGAATTAATTATTTAAAGTCAGTTCAAAATTTACATAAAAGGAAGTAGATGGGGAATAGTCCCACATCTAAAAATTCCAAAGGGGTTTACTTCCTTATATAGGGAATAGCTCGCCACCCACCATGCATGCACGCATGCAATGGGCACTTTGCTAGCGATGTTCGTCCTGCAATGACGAACATCACAAGTGACGTGTTATGTGATGTAGCAGTGCGAAGAGGGGCACTTTGTGACGTGTCATGTGATGTGGTAGTGCAAATAGGGGTGCTGGATCGCAAGTGATACGATTTGGAGCGTTGATCGCGAAGAGTCGCGATCTGACTGTTGGTAATGAGACTTGATTTGAAGCGTCAGATCAGATTTGACGGCTGAGATCAAAGGGGGATCTGAAGGGTTACAACCATCTAGATCTGATGACTGAGATCAAAGGGTTATCTGAAGAGTTACAACCCTCTAAATCGAATGACCCAGGTCAATCATAAACCAAAGGTCACACTCACTCACCAAAGGGTATCTCATCTCTTCATTTGTATGAATAGAATACCCTAGATGTTGAAATCATTCATTTCAATCATCCAAACTTCATTAGCATACATCTCATCTTGTGCATTCAGAGTCCAAAAAACATACGAGAAGGTTCGCTGGTCTCAAAATTTGAAGTGCTCCTATTTCGATCAGTTTGCATTCTCCCGATAGCAACCCCTGAGCCAACCTCACAATAGTAAAATGATATTGTGTAAACTAATATGACATTGATCAATGACGTTCCGACTGTCGTTCCGCATGGAGAGAAGCCGGAGAAATTCAACGGAGTCGATTTCAAACGATATATGGCAGCAAAAGATGTTGTTATATCTAACAACGCTAAACCTCATACGGTTTTTTGCGTGGAGACCCACTAGCCACTAAGGAAGGTGATTCCGGCAGCAAAGATGCATGTGATGCATGGATGCATGGAGATTTTCTGTGCCGCAACTACATTCTCAACGCATTGGACAACACGTTGTATAACGTGTATAGTTCGATGGAGACGACAAAATTTATGTGGGAATCACTAGAAATGAAATACAAAATCGAAAACACCGAATTGAAGAAATTCATCATCAGCCACTTTCTAGATTTCAAGATGGTGGATTCCAAGAGCGTAACGTCTCAAGTCCAAGATATGCAACTGATACTGCATGATCTAGATGTCGAAGGCATGAAGTTGTATGAGTCGTTCAAAGTAGCTACGGTAATCGAGAAACTCCCTCTATCGTGAAAGGATTTCAAAAATTACCTCAAGCACAAGCAAAAGGAGATGGAACTCAAAGACCTGATCCTGAGGCTACGAATAGAGAAGGATAATTGAAAGTTATCCGACTCCAGAGAAACAAAGCGGGTTATCGACGAGATGTCCAACCTGGTTGAGCCGAACGCTAAGAAGACGAAGAAATCCAAAAAGAAGGCTCAAGGCAAAAAAATTCAAAGGGCTCGTGCTACAACTGCGGAAAGGCAGGACATATGTCCAAGAAACCAAGAGTCAGAAGGATGTTGTAAACCAAGTCACAACTTCTGATGACATGGAACTGGATCTCATTGTGGTTGTGTTTGAAGCGAAGACGGTGGTGGACAACCCGAAGCAGTGATGGATCGATACTGGAGCAACATGTCACATCTGTTCTGATAGGACGATGTTCTCCAAGTATACTCCGATAAGTGGAAGAAAGCTCTATACGGGCAATTCCACTATATCGTTGATTGTCGGACTCGGAAAAGTTGTCCTGAAGATGACATCTGGGAAGGCGTTAACACTCATTGATAGGGATGGAAATAGGCCAGGTGACCTATCAGGGGCCTATGGTATGGCCTGACCTAGCCTGCTTAGAAATAGGATAATATTCAGGTCTGTTTCAAAGTCTATTTTTCTTATCAGGCCAGGCCCAGGCTCAATATAAAGACAACCAAGTCTGACAGGCTAGCCTATATGAGTCTATTAAGATTAGATACATATGTATATATTTGTAGGTCTAGAGACTTATATAATGCAAGATATGTTTTGAGGCCTGCATGATGCAAGGCCTATTAAGGTTGGTTTTCGGCCTGTTTAATGCTTTGACCTCTTGGCCTGTATAAAGTGTTCTAACTTACAGACTTTGTAAACAGGTCACAGGCCAGGCCAGACTATTGAACAGGCCAGGCTTAGGCCAAGAACAAAGCCTATAACATGTCACAAGCCAGGCTCAGGCTATTTTGTTACTATACAGGTCTGGTTTGTTAAGGCAAAAGCTTGGCCTGGCCTGCCCTGTTTCCATCCCTACTCATTGATGTGCTCCACGTTCCCGACATCAGGAAGAACCTAGTTTCTGGATCGGCACTTGTTAAGGTCAGCTTTAGACTAGTGTTCCAGTCAAACTACTTTGTACTTACGAAGAATTGTGTCTTCGTAGGTAAGGGATATTTAGAATATAGTCTGTTTAAAATAGTTGTAATGACTGTACACCGTGAATTTAATAGTAATAAAATAAAAGTTTCCAATTACGTTGTTGAGTATTTTAATTTATGACATGATCGACTTGGACATGTTAATAATAATACTCTGAAATGTCTCGTCAAATTAGATTTATTACCAAACGTCAATTTTGACGAAACACACAGATGTGAAGTGTGTGTGGAAGTTAAAATGATGAGACTACCTTTTTATTCAGTCGAAAGGTCAATAACTCCTCTAGAATTGATACATAGTGATCTATGTGATTTAAATTCGTGCAAACTAAAGGAGATAAAAAGTATTTTATTAGTTTCATCGATGACTGTACGAGGTTCTGTTATGTATTTCTTTTAAGAAGTAAAGATGAAGCCTTAGAGACCTCAATCCAACTTATAGGAGGCCAAAAAGTTACGAAGAAAGAAGGTGCTCCAAGCTACATGGGACGAGTCATCTTCAGAGGATGAAGAAGAAGTACCTCAATCCAACCTCCTCGTGCTGACTGCATCGAAAGAACTCGACACCAAGTCAGAAACATAACCGGAAGAAACTACCTAATCAGAACACTATCAATGTCGGAAGATGGCCAAATCACTGTAAGGGGTTTTCCTGAATCTAACTTATACGACTTGATTTCTTATCTATCACGTAAGTTGGCCAAAGCCAACGTCCGGGTTGAATCCCTCCAACAGGAGGTAAAAGTCCTAAGGAGGAGGCCAACTCAATCTCCTTGACTGAGATTGTTCAGGAAGGAACCTCAACTCAAGTTCAACAACTTGAGGAAGAGAATTCCTGTTTGAAAACTAAGGTGAAGGAACTTATAGTTGCCCTAGAGCTGTTTACCTTGGGTTCCAAGAATCTTGATATGATTCTTGAAAAATAGAAATTCGTTCTCAACCGATACGGACTTGGCTACCGAACCAACTCACAGTATAGATCTTATTATTCTATGTTGAACCATATTAGAACCCGAGTCTAAGCATGGGTCCTTAAGCTTAGCTTCACTAATTAAGCAGGACCAAATCACTATTGGATTCCCAAGGACAAAATTCATATCCTAGATAGTCCATATCGAGGCTTTAGTCCAGTGGAGCCAATAGAAAAATAATTTTTATAATTAGATGATTTCCTTGCATGATTTTCTTATTTATTGCTTGATGATTATTTATTTTATCTGCAAAATTGTCATGCTTAGAAATAGAAATGGTTAGACAAGGACCTGACTTGATTGAAACTTGCACAACTTAGTATTAGAGTGGGACGAGATGATAGTACGTTAGGAAAGCCTGTCTAAAGAGTCAGGTAGGGTAAGACATACCCTATTTGTTCTTTTTAGCACGGTGGAACTAGCCGAAGCTACCTTGCCACATCCTCGACTAGTTAGACCAAGATTTCTCAAACATTAACTTAAAACTAAATTTTTTTAAAAAGGTTTTGTCTAGAAAAGGGTCGTTGCTCCGATAACCAACAAGGCCCCTGTGTCTCACTAAGACCTGGAAGTCAATTATTGAAATCTATTTTCAATTTACTATTTGTTAAACTTGAATATAACTCAAGATTCAATCAAATCATAGTTTTTAACTTAAATTTAAAGATAAAATTTAATGCATCTCACAAAATAGATAAGAGTACCATGTTTTGTCACTTAGAATTGGATGGCATGTTTAAGGCCTAAAAATTTAGTCCAACTCAACCAACCACACATCTAGTAAATTTTACCTTATTTAAACTCAACTTAATAAAAATAAATAAAATTTAACTTAAATATTTTTCAAAATTTAACTTAAACATTTCTCAAATTTAACTTAAATATTTTTCAAAATTTAACTTACATTCTTCAAAATTTAACTTAAACATTTTTCAAAATTTAACTTAAATATTTTTTAAAATTTAACTTAAACATTTCTCAAATTTAACTTAAACATTGTTCAAAATTTAACTTAAACATTTTTCAAATTTAACTTAAACATTTTTTTAAAATTTAACTTAAACATTTTTCAAAATTCAACTTAACTCAACCTAATAAAGCTAAAACCTATCTCACAGAAATATCCATAGGAATAACATGATTGATAACTTAGACTGGATTAGACAGACTAGGTAATGAAACTCAATTTATCTATCCTTATACTTCTACAGAAATGGATCCAAATCAGAGCACTTTATGTGTGGGAACATAAAGATTTGGATCAATGAATGTTGGATAGTGGGTATTCTAGACATATGACTGGAGACAAATTGAAGTTCATCAAAATCAAGTACAAGAATCTGTTGGATCGAGAGAAACAATAGAGGGGGGGGGGTGAATATCGTAAAACGTTCGGATTCGTAAGATAGAGAATGCACAGCGGAAATTAAAACTAAACAATACGCAAACACCACGATTTTACTTGGTTCGGAGTCGCGGTCGGCTCCTACTCCAAGGCCCACGGTCGTTGACCGTTTACTGCGGGCAATTCTATATGCGCAAAGAGTTTACAGAAATAGATTACAATATCAGTACAGTAAACTGAAAGAAATCTGCTCTTTGTTACCGACGTCCGAAGTAGATTGTATTTTTGAAGTAGAGGGACGTCGTCGGCGCTTGTATCTTGAGTCGGGAGGTTTCCGGGACATAGCGCTGGAGCAGAAGAGCGTGAATGCGTTGGAAGGAATTGTTGTTCAAAGCCTTGGGGTCCAGGGCCTTTTTATAGCCCCTGGGGGCGCCCGGGATGTCGGGGGCGCCCCCCCATGTGTCACCTGATCCGGACACATCTCGGTCAGCTTTGATCCCTTTAAACTCGGGATCGAGCTTTGACGGGGGCGCCCGGGTCGCTGGGGGTGCCCGGGTTGACTGGGTCGACTCTTATCCGTTGGCTTCGCTGGCTTCTGCTTCGTTGGCTTGCACTGGGGGCGCCCGGGAGCACGGGGGCGCCCGGGAGCACGGGGGCGCCCGGGAGCACGGGGGCGCCCGGGAGCACAGGGGCGCCCCGCCCAGTATACTCCCGAAGCACTTCATTGCTTAACTTGTTTTGTACTGGCCTTGGGGGCGCCCGGGACACTGGGAGCACCCTGCTCAGCTACTTGCCTCTCTCCTTTGGGCATTCTGAGTTGCAGACACACGTTCCTTCGGTCCTGCATCCAGGGTTAGTCCAAAACAATATAAAACAATAAGGTATTAAGTTTATACAGCCTTAGCTGTCTTGGTTCTGACTTTGGGTCTCCAAAATGGAACCCTAGGTCGAACCGACGCCTACTGTTCCCTCGACGGGGAACGCGTCCTCACCTACTCCTCTCAGAAGAATTTACCTGTTGCCAACCGGCTCCTCCGGTTGGACTTTTGCCTAGCAGTCCTTCGCCAGGTCTTGGATACCAAGCTGTCCTTCGCCTGGTGCCTAGCAGTCTTCGCTAGGTCTTTGGATCCTGGCAGTCCTTCGCCAGGTGCCTAGCAGTCCTTTGCTAGGGCTTTGGATTCTGGCAGTCCTTCGCCAGGTGCCTAGTAGTCCTTCGCTAGGGCTTTGCATCCTGGCAGTCTTTCACCAGGCGCCTAGCAGTCCTTCGCTAGGGCTTTGTATCCTGGCAGTCCTTCGCCAGGTGGCTAGCAGTCCTTCGCCAGGTGGCTAGCAGTCCTTCGCTAGGGCTTTGTATCCTGGCAGTCCTTCGCCAGGCGCCTAGCAGTCCTTCGCTAGGGCTTTGTATCCTGGCAGCCCTTTGCCAAGTGCCTAGCAATCCTTCGTTAGGACTTTGTTTCCTGGCAGCCCTTCGCCAGGTGCCTAGCAGCCCTTCGCTAGGACTTTTCCTGCACACTTGAGTAACATTGTTAGATCACCAATAATACTTAACTTTGAACCCTTTGCCAATATCAAAACAAGGTTCGATATGGTGCTTCCTGCACCAACAGAATCTAGGTTTAGTGACATTTGACAACAATGCTAAACTTAAGGTAGTTGGTTTAGGTAACATTGAACTGAACTCAGATTTTGTTATTAAAAAGGTGTTATTGGTTGATCATTTCAAGTTTAACTTACTTAGCATAAGTCAACTTTGTGATACCGATTATGTAGTTACATTTTCTAAATCGGACTACCTTATTAGGAACTTACAAGATCCAGAAGAAACCCTTAAGGGAATTAGAAAAAAATAATATTTACATTATTAACCTACCATCCTCACCTAAATATTTTCTAACTCAACAAGAAGAAACTAACTTATAACATAGAAAACTAGGTCACACCCATACCAAATTAATTTTAAAACTAAGTCGAAATTATTGGTGCAAAGAGCATCAGTCATGAACAGTCAACCGCTGGTGTTTTGATGTTTGAAAATATAGTCAAAGTGATCAAGGGTTAAGCTAAACAAGACTTGATGTTTGGTAGGGTAAACTCAGATTTGATCAGTTTGACAAAAGGTTAGCCAAACAAGACCTGATATTTGGCAGAGACAACATACTATGGTCCAATCAAAGTGATCAAGGGTTAAGTCAAACAAGACCTGATGTTTGGTAGGGTAAACCCAGGTTTGATCAGTTTGACAAAGGGTTAGTCAAACAAGACCTGATGTTTGGCAGTAACAATATACTAAGGTATAGTCAAAGTGGAGATAATATACTAAGGTCTAGTCAAAGTGATCAAGGGTTAAGACAAACAAGACCTGATGTTTGGTAGGGTAAACCCAGGTTTGATCAGTTTGACAAAGGGTTAGTCAAACAAGACCTGATGTTTGGCAGTAACAATATACTAAGGTATAGTCAAAGTGATTAAGGGTTAAGTTAAACAGGACCTGATGTTTGGTAAGGTAAACCCAGATTTGATCAGTTTGACAAAGGGTCAGCTAAACAAGATCTGATGTTTTGGCAGAAAGAATAAAACCCAGGGTTGGTCAGTTGACCAATGGATTAAACCAAATTAAACTTGAGGTTTGGTAGAGAGAAAGTAATACATACCTGAAGGATGGAAGAAAGAAGTCTAGTCAGGATTAAGATGACTAGCAAAGAAATCCTAGTGAGTGAAGCTAGGTGGAAGAAATCCTATTGAGTGAAGCTAGGTGGAAGAAATCCTGGTAAGTGAAACTGGGTCCTAGTGAGTGAAGCTAGGTGGAAGAAATCCTGGTGAGTGAAGTTGTGTCCTAGTGAGTGAAGCTAGGTGAACAAAATCCTAGTGAGTGAAGCAGGTCCTAGTGAGTGAAGCTAGGTGGAAGAAATCCTGGCGAGTGAAGCTGGGTCATAGTGAGTGAAGCTAGGTGGATGAAGTCCTAGTGAGTAAAGCTGGGCAAGAAGACTTGGTCCAGGGGACTGAGCACAAAATCTTGGCTCAGGGAATTGGGTACGAAGTCTTGGCCGAGGGTTGGGAAACGAAGTCCTGGTTCGAGGAATTGGGCACGAAGTCCTGATCGAGGATTGGGCAAAAGACTTAGCCAAACGGGGATCACGGACAGAAGTAGAGACGGGTCGAGGTCGGAGGTCTCGATATCCGGGTTCTCGGAGGCCGAGCAAAAGTCCAACCGAAGGTCTCGGTTGGCAAAAGGTAACTTCTCCAAGATGGAGTAGGTGAGGACGCGTTCCCAAGGAAAGGGAACAGTAGACGTCGATTCGACCTAGGATTTCATTTGAAATCCAAAGTCAGAACCAGACAACTCTGGCTGACAAGGCTTAAGATTATTTATCTGCTTGTTGTATGTTTTGTTATCTTGTAGGTACCAGGAGTTGAAGGCAAGATAGGAGAGCAAACGCAAGAAAACATAACCTGGGAAAAGGCTTCCCAGGCGCCTGATATGAATCAGGCGCCCTGGGTGTTGGGTGCCCTGGGTTGAGGGTGTCCATCCCAGGTGCCCAACATACTAGGCGCCTTAAGCTTACCAGGCGCCTGAATGCTATCAGGCTCCTGAAAAGCAAGTTTTATCCCAGCGCCAAGTTTGCTGGATCGGATCAGGTTTGACCGCCTATGAGGCGCCCCAGAAGCTTATCAGGCGTCCAAGAAGCTGCTATAAAAGGGGCTTCAACCCCTCACTTCAGATCATCAAGTTTCACATCTGCACATTCATTCTGCGCAAAGTAAAAATGCTCAGACGAAGCTCTGCGACCAAGGAGGCTCTAGGAGAAAGTGTGCGACGCTTCGGAGTTCCAGATTGATCGAGATCGTCGACTTGTTTGGTTTGCTTTTAGTTTACAAGTTATCTTTTTGTTTATCTTTTGCACTTGTAAATTCATACTGTAAGACGGGTTTTCTCCGCCTCCAAAAATTTCGGAAAGGAGATCAATAGTGGACTCACGTCGAGTACATAAGCCTTGGATGTACTGACCCTGGGGGGTTGGGAACCAAGTAAATAAATCCCGTGTGTCTACTGTTTTATTTTCTTTATTTATTATTCCGCTGCGTATTAACTTTTCTCATAGAAAGATGATTGATCGAATGACAAGTTTTAAGAAAAAGGTCTAGTCGACATTCACCCCCCCTCTATCGACTCCACCGATCCTACAAAAATGAATTAGTTAAGGGTATCCCTAAACTTAGAAACTTTGAAAATTCAATTTGTAACCCATGTCAACAAGGTAAACAAACAAAGTCAACCCTCAAACTTGTTCAATCAGACCTAACCCAAGCTACACTTGAACTCCTACACCTAGACTTATTTGATTCTCATGGAGTTAAGTCACTAAGCGAACATCGATACTGCTTAGTAATTATTGACAGTTACTCTAGATTTACCTGGGTTAAGTTTTTGAAAATCAAAGATGAAACTTTTGAAATATTTAACACTTTATGTAAAATACTTGAAAATGAAAAAGATACTAAAATTAAAAGAATAAGAAGTGACCATAGGGGGGGGGGGAGAATTTAAAAATCTAAAATTTAATGAATTCTGTGCAATTAATGGATATACCCATGAATTTTATTGCCCTAGAACCCCCCAACAAAATGGGATAGTTGAAAGGAAGAATATGACCCTTCAAGAAACTGCTAGGACTATGCTTAACGAGTATAATCTATCTAGTCAATTTTGTTGGTGCGGACAGCACCCAAGTCGAACCTGTGTTTTGATAAATGGCAAAGGGTTCAAAAGTTAAGTCTTATTTGTTATCTAAATGCTGCTTGAGTGTGCAGATTGAAGTCCTAGCAAAGGAATGCTAGGCACCTAGCGAAGGAATGCTAGGCACTGAAACCCTAAGTCCTGGCGAAGGACAGCTGGGCACCTAGCGAAGGGCTGATAGGATACGAAGACCTAGTGAAGGATTGCTAGGCACCGGCGAAGGACAGCCTGGGATCCAAGACCTAGCGAAGGACTGCTAGGCACCTGGCGAAGGACTGCCAGGATACGAAGACCTAGCGAAGGATTGCTAGGCACCGGGCGAAGGACAGCTTGGGATCCAAGACCTAGCGAAGGACTGTAGGCACCTGGCGAAGGACTGCCAGGATCCGAAGACCTGGCGAAGGACTGCTAGGCACCGGGCGAAGGATAGCCTGGTATCCAAGACCTGGCAAAGGACCGCTAGGCAAAAGTCCAACCGGAGGAGCCGGTTGGCAACAGGTAAATTCTCCTGAGCGGAGTAGGTGAGGACGCGTTCCCCGTCGAGGAAACAGTAGGCGTCGGTTCGACCTAGGGCTCCATTTTGGAGACCCAAAGTCAGAACCAAGACAGCTAAGGTTGTATAAACCTAATACTTTATTGCTTTATATTGTTTTGGACTAACCCTGGATGCAGGACCAAAGGAACGTGTGTCTGCAGCTCAGAATGCCCAAAGGAGAGAGGCAAGTAGCTGAGCAGGGCGCCCCAAGTGTCCAGGGCGCCCCCAAGGCCAGTACAAAACAAGTTAAGTAAAGAAGTGCTTCGGTAGCTTACTGGGCGGGGCGCCCCCATACTCCAGGGCACCCCGTGCTCCCGGGCGCTCCCAGTGCCCAGGGCGCCCCGCACCAAGCCACCGAAGCGGATAACCCTGATCCAGCCGAGAAGTTCGCTGAAAAGGTCAACCAGGGCGCCCCCAGCATCCCGAGCGCCCCCAGAGTCAATCCTCAGCCCTATTCGAGTGGGATAAGGGCTGATCGAGGTAATTCCGGATCGGTTGACACGTGGGGGGTGCCCCCAACGTTCAGGGCGCCCCGAAGTGTTATAAATAGCACCCAACACCAAGGCTTCTCAACAATCAATTCTTCCAACGCATTCACGCTCTTCTACTCCTGCTCTCTGCTCTGGAAACCTCCCGACTCGAGATACAAGCCCCGACGACGTCCCTCTGCTCCGAAGATACAATCTACATCGGACGTCGGTAACGAAGAGCTGCTTTTAAGTTTACTGTACTATTCTTGTAATACATTTTGTAAACTGTTTTTGCGCACATATAGAATTGCCCGCAGTAAATGGTCAACGACCGTGGGCCTTGGAGTAGGAGCTGATTGCGACTCCGAACCAAGTAAAATCTTGGTGTTTGCGTGTGTTTTACATTATTTATTTCCGCTGCTAATTCTCTTTTACAAATCCGAACGTTTAACGATATTCACCCCCCCTCTATCGTTCTTCTCGATCCAACAAGTGGTATCAGAGCGGGGAAGCTCAAATTTGGTGCAACCACCAGTTTGAGAATTTTTTCAGATTTTCATAAAATTATTTCTTTTTTTTAATTCTTATCGTTAATCGAGACCGGTGCAACACCCCTCGATATTTAATTTTCTTTATCCCGCACTACTAATCCCAGACCAAGTCTTGGGACAAAGTTTTTCTTTCTCTTCTCTCTTTTTCAGATAATATCCTTAATGGCCATGCAAGAAGGATTTAGCACAGCCAGACCTCCACTTTTCAGTGGAGAAGACTTTTCCTACTAGAAAAGTCGAATGGAGGTCAACCTGAAAACTCAGGTGGACATGTGGATAATCATCCAGTCTGGACTGGAGATTCCAAAGAACGCCGAAGGAGTACCACAGCCGTACACTGAGTGGGATACCGCTCTGAAAAGAAGAATTGAAGCGGATGCTAAAGCAATCCAGACCCTCCAATGCGGTCTAACAAAAGTGGAACTGAACCGGGTGGGTCCATTCAACAGTGCCAAGGAGCTGTGGGGCAAACTGATCGAGCTGCACGAAGGAACTTCAGATACTCGAATCAATAAGAGAGATCTCCTCCTGAACAAGCTGTACACGATCAAGATGAATGACAACGAAACAGCAGCACAGCTCCATGCCAGAATTCAGGAATTAATGAACGGACTACACACAATCGGTCACAAGGTAGAAAACCGTGACCTAATAAGGTACGCTCTTAACGCTTTCCCAAGAAACACCTTGTGGGCATCTATGGTAGATGCTTACAAAGTTTCTAGGGATCTTTCCAAAATTAAGTTAGATGAACTTTTTTCTGAACTTGAATTGCATGAGCAGACTAACTACAATCTGACCGAGAAAGGCATTGCTTTTCTTGCAGGTAAAGCTGGAAAGACAACCAAGAAAAAGCCTCAACCTGCACCCGAGTCTGACTCAGACTCAGACTCAGAAGACACCGAGGGAAATCGACCGAAGCTGGTTCGGCTAGCCCGAGACTACTACAAAGAACTGAAGAACCAGACCAACAGAAGAAAAGCCAACCGAAGAAAGGAAGAACCAGCTGAACCCTCAACTGAAAAGAACAAACCCAATGTAACTTGCTACGAGTGCAAGAAGAAGGGCCACTACAAGACTGAATGCCCCAACCTGAAGGAAACAAAGAAGACAAGAAAGAAGAAGACACTTCAGGCAACGTGGGACGAGTCCTCCTCCGAAGAAGAAGAAGAGGTCCCACAGTCGAACCTGCTCGCAGTAACCGCTTCAGAAGAAATAGAGATAGAGTCAGAGTCGGAGCCGGACGACGACAAACTCACATTCTCGGAGGACGGCGAAATAACTGTAAGTGGTTTTACAAGAATTCAATTAAATGAGTTAATTTTGTATCTTTCTCGAGATTTGGCGAAAGCTAAACTCCGAGCCCAATCTCTTCGACAGGAAGTAAAATTCCTGAAAGAGAGAGCTGACTCTAGATCCTTAATTGAGAAGGTTCAAAAAGGAACCTCTACTCAAGTTGAAAAACTTGAGAAAGAGAACTCCTCCTTGAAAAATCAAGTTAAGGACCTTAGATCAGCTTTAGAACGATTCACTTCTAGTTCCAAGGGTCTTGACATGATTCTTGGAAAACAGAAGTCAGTTCTAAATCGATCTGGACTAGGCTATAGAACCAAATCTAGACAAAGATCCTACTATGCTGTACTGAACCATTCTAGACCTAAAGTTCAGGCATGGGTACCCAAACTGTGCCTGAACAAACAAACTGGATCAAATCAGTATTAGATCCCCAAGGACAAGATTCACATCTTGCCTAACCATTATCGTGGCTTTAGTCCAGGGGGAGCCAAATTAAAAACTATATTTATTGTTAGATAAAATTCAAATTTTGTTTTCAAATGGCATGCTTGCATGTTTATTTAATTTCTACAATTTACCATGCTTAGACTTAGGACTGATTAGTTTAAGGATTGAACCAACTTAACTGAAATTTGAACAACATAGTATTGGGTGGAGGTGAGATGATAGTACGTTAGGGAAGCCAATTCTAATAAGGTCAAGTATTCTCTACTTGGTCTCTTTAGACTGGTGAAACTAGCCGAAGCTACCGATCCAAGATTCAAACTAGTTAGACCAGAATTTCTCAAAGAATAATTTTGAAAATGAAATTTCGTTGAAAGGCTTTGTCAAGGAAAGGGTTGATGATCCAATAAGGCTACGACCAAAGAGGCCTAGTGCCTCGCCAAGACCTGGAAGCCAATCTTTGAAATTCAAATTCAATTTAGTCTCTGTCAAATTCGAATCTAACACAAATCTTCAGTTAATTGTAGATTTAAACATTCTTTTCAAAATAAATTCAATTGTTTTCAAAATTAATTTAAGTTTTTCAAAATAAATCATAATTTTTCAAAATAATATTATTACCTACCAAGACCTGTCTCACAAAACCTGTAAGGCCAACGTGATTGATAACCCTAGATTGGGTGGGACGGCAAACTTAATCAAAATTCATTTAATAACTGTATTTTTTTGTTAAATACAAACATTTAGTTTAGAACGACACTAACTTAACACTAGTCAAACCATAGTCAAATTAGTCAAACCATGGTCAAAATAGTCAAACCATGATCAAAATAGTCAAACCATGGTCAAGGTGGTCAACCCATGATCAAAATAGTCAAACCATGGTCAAATTAGTCAAACCAGGGTTAAACCTGTCAAATCTGGTCAAACCTGGTCAAACAGGTCTATCCCGGGCGCCCGTGAACCCTCGGGCGCCCCCCCTTGTCCTTCCTGTCTCCTTCAAGCGGAAAAGCTGCAAAAGATATTGACCAGGGCGCCCGGGTCCTCACGGGCGCCCCCATATGAGTGGTCAAAAGCTAAAAGCTGCCAAAAGGCAGCTGTAGCTCTGCGGGGGGCGCCCTCGCTTGCCGGGGCACCCTCACACACCAGGGCGCCCGGCCGAGCCCTATAAAAAGCCTTCAAGCCTCACTCACTTCCCACACCAAAACTCCTCTCCTCTTCAACTCCCTACCTTCCAAGAAACCTTGCAACATTCTCAAGCTCTCATTCTCGACAATGCCTCCCCGAGCCGCCCGGTATAATTTTTTTTACGCATTTAAAAATTATTTTTCTTAAATTCCTTCCTTTAAATGCATACTTCTTATCTTAGAAAACGCCGAGCAAACCAGGCAGAACCCGGTACCGAACCTAGTCCTGATCCTAGGTTCCCAACTTTAGAACTATGTAATAAGTTTGCTCGAACGACATACAAGCCTATAAAAATGAGCTACTTAAATAGGCAATTCTTCACCCAATCTTGTCCCTTGGCAATGAACGTTATAAATTTTTACCAACTCGACAACCTCGTATTCTGCACTCATCCAATTAACACACCCTTATGTGCAGAATTCTATAATAACATAATTAGACAGGATGATCTTATGTTCGCCACCACTGTCCAAGGGATTCCCCTGACAATCACACCTACACTACTCAACCGATTTCTTGGACTACGACCCTCACAGTCCACCTTTTGTTGTCACCCTCCTAGGGAGCCTCCCTTTGATGCTCCCTATTCTCACATCACTCTGGATACCCTACACTCCTATTTCTATACACATATTAGAAACCCCTTGGCCAGACGATTTCAGTCTGTTGACTTTCAAGTCTAGGACTACGCTCTATATAGAGTTATGGTTCGATGCATTCTGCCGTTATCCACTAGAGACGTCGCTACCATGCGACCATTTCACACCTTCCTCCTATACGCACTGACGCATCAGCTTGATATCGACATTGGACTACACATGTTCCATGCGATCCTACATACGTCCAGTGTTACCACGCAGGGGCGGGTACGCACTCCCTATTGCCACATCATCACTTCCATTTTACATTACCACGGTCGTAACATCACCGAGGGAGAGACGGCCACACTGACTGATTACGACGAGATAGGTTATAGGAACTTCTCCCTAGCTAGTATAGAGGTCTCGAGTACCGGGGTTTTGTCGTGGAGACGCCAGCAAGCTAGACCACTGATCGACTCTGACGAGGATGTTGAAGTCGATGTCGGAGATCTGGCAGCCGAGGTTCATGAGCACATAGACGAGCCCCCACCACCGACACTCTACGAGAGAGTGACACGGCTCGAGTCACAGATCTAGAGCCTCCGAGAAGAAGTGGAGGCAAATCATGCTGAAGGAATGGAGGCAAATCAGGGCTATTACACTGAGTATATGAGTGCCCGTAGAGCCGATAGAGAGACTAGCGACGCACGATATGACGAGATGATGGCGCTATTTCGATCCTGGCACACGGGCTCTTCTGACCATCCTGGTCCCTCCTCCTAGATTTGAGTAGTATTGTACTAGTGACTATTTGACTGTCCCTACTCAGTAGGGTTGACTCATGTTTGACTTGTATGACTGTGCTGGTTCTTTCTTTTACCAGCTAACTTATTGAGTTAGACTATTTGCTTCTCATGATTATCTGAGTTAGGACTATGCTTGGTAGAATAGGTTTATTCTATTTTTTGGTTTCTTTTGATTTGAAAAATCAGCTTTTAAAAATAGTTTTAAAACTGCTTTACTGAATTTTAAAATCAAATTTTTTAATTCTTTTTCTTTCTTAGTTTTTCTTGAAAAACTACCCCTTTCAAAACTAGTTTTTTTTTTCAAAAGGACTTAGCCTAGGCCCTAACCCTAGAAATGCATGCACCTATAGATTTAGAAGCCAGCATCTCACAAACACCTTAGGATACTATTGATTGATAACCTAGAATGGGTTGAGATGCTTAGGTCTTTGCCTTAATTCAAGATGCTTTAAGTCAGTGCATCTGCAGCACTTGGGGCACTAAATACAACTAGATACAGTAATCCAGTTAAGTGTCAAGCTTAGACAATCTAACTTGAACAGAACACTTTACTCGACTAACCCTAGCCAAAACTACTGTTTATAACAGTTAGTAAGTAGCTAATTGGGTTAAACAGGTCCCTACAGAGAAAATTCAAATTGGTTTGATTCAGTCTATCTTGCATTGGTTCAGTACAGCACATTATTCTGTTTTATTTTTATGCAAGTTATCTGTTATTTTGCTATATTGGTTGTTTTTTTTGATATATGGCAAAGGGGGAGAGATAGGAAAGGAGAGAATTTTTAAATTTTGTTTAGCTTTAAACTTCCTTTTATTTATCCTTTCTTCAAAAAAAAAATTTTGCTTTAAATTTCCTTTTATTTATCCTTTCTTCAAAAAAAAATAAAAATTACTTACTCTAAGTTTTTTCAAAAAAGTATTTACTCTATTTTACTCTTACAAAAGTACTTAGTCTAAATTGTTTTCAAAATAAAGCATTTTCTAAGTACTTAAACTTAAGCTATCACTAAGTACTTATTTCTAAACTTCCCTAGAAAAGTTTCGAAATACTAAAGAGATTGAAAACTTTTAAAGTACTTTCAAAAACTCAAAAGAGATGTCTTAGAAACTTTTTTTCACTATGTTGTCCTTCTAAAATTTCTAAGTACAATTTTTTTTGGAAAATCTATTTTTTGAAAAATCTTCTAAGTTTTGAAAAATTAATTCCATCATGTTGACTTAGAATTTTTTCAAACCCCACGAAACTTTGAAAAACCTAGGGGGAGATTCCTTCCACGGGGAGGGAACTAAACCAGTTTATCATCTACTCTGATTAACTTAACTCTTTGAATCGGGTTGCCATAAATCAAAAAGGGGGAGATTGTTGGTGCAGACAACACTCAAGTCGAACTTGTGTTTTGATAAATGGCAAAGGGTTCAAAAGTTAAGTCTTATTTGTTATCTAACATGCTGCTTGAGTGTGCAGATTGAAGTCCTAGCAAAGGAATGCTAGGCACCTAGCGAAGGAATGCTAGGCACTGAAACCCTAAGTCCTGGCGAAGGACAGCTGGGCACCTAGCGAAGGGCTGCTAGGATACGAAGACCTAGCGAAGGATTGCTAGGCAGCAGGCGAAGGACAGCCTGGGATCCAAGACCTAGCGAAGGACTGCTAGGCACCTGGCGAAGGACTGCCAGGATACGAAGACCTAGCGAAGGATTGCTAGGCACCGGGCGAAGGACAGCTTGGGATCCAAGACCTAGCGAAGGACTGCTAGGCACCTGGCGAAGGACTGCCAGGATCCGAAGACCTGGCGAAGGACTGTTAGGCACCGGGCGAAGGACAGCCTGGTATCCAAGACCTGGCAAAGGACCGCTAGGCAAAAGTCCAACCGGAGGAGCCGGTTGGCAACAGGTAAATTCTCCTGAGAGGAGTAGGTGAGGACGTGTTCCCCGTCGAGAAAACAGTAGGCGTCGGTTCGACCTAGGGCTCCATTTTGGAGACCCAAAGTCAGAACCAAGATAGCTAAGGTTGTATAAACCTAATACTTTATTGTTTTATATTGTTTTGGACTAACCCTGGATGCAGGACCAAAGGAACGTGTGTCTGCAGCTCAGAATGCCCAAAGGAGAGAGGCAAGTAGCTGAGCAGGGCGCCCCCAAGGCCAGTACAAAACAAGTTAAGTAAAGAAGTGCTTCGGTAGCTTACTGGGCGGGGCGCCCCCGTGCTCCCGGGCGCCCCCGTGCTCCCGGGCGCCCCCAGTGTTGGGGCAATCGGCCCTGAGATGATCTGGAGGATCATGATATTTTGATGTGTGGGCAATATGGTCAAGTTAGGGTTTGTGTTATTCTCACATGTGTACATGAGTGTGCAGGTGTACAGGTACGCATGGACTTGGTTGACGTCTTCAGGTGAAGGATGGCATGGAGGTAAGCTGGAGGCTTACGTGCGCATCCGAGGGACCATTGATAGCAGAGATGATGAGCCGAGGGACGCAGACTTCGAGGCATACGTGAAGGGTGGCATGGAGGCAAGCTGGAGGCTTGCGTGCGCATTCGAGGGACGAGGGCCAAAGATGGAGAGGGCGTGAAGGCAACAGGCAAGACTGCTGGTGAAGAGTCAACTAGGTTGAGAGTGGCTGAGTATGAGTGCATGTACTCAGGGGTTAAGCCGGGAGGGTTTGAGTGCGGAGAGATTTGTACTCAGAGAGAAACCCTAGGTTTAGGTCTCGGACCAGTCGACTGCCATTTGGGCAGTCGACTGGTGCCAACTGGAACAGCTGGCCAGAATTCGAACGTTATGCTGTAACGGTCGAATCTGAGTGGGACCAGTTGACTGCCATTGGGCAGTAGACTGGTAGCGGCTGTTTCAGATTCGAGCCCTATTTAAAATGGCTCATTTCTTACTATTGTTTCTTGACGAATCTTGCTTGGCTAAGGCAAGATAGTAGTCTACTTTGTTCTCTAAGTGTCCTTGGTGTTGTGGCGTGGTTTCTGTTGGATCGAGAGATGCGATAGATGGGGGGTGAATGTCGCAAATCGTTCGGATTTAAAAAGAGTGGGTGCGCAGCGGAAATAAAAGAAAAACAGAACAATGCAAACACAGTCGGTTTACTTGGTTCGGAGCCTGGGTCGACTCCTACTCCAAGGCCCACGGTCGTTGACCGTTTTCTGCGGGCAATTCTATAAGTTCGTAAAAGTTTACAAGACAGATTATAACAAGAACAGTTTAGTAAACTTTAAATGCAGCTCTTCGTTACCGACGTCCGGTGTAGATCGAAGTTTCGGAGCAGCGGGACGTCGTCAGCTTGAGTTGGAAGATTTCTGGAGCGTGTCGCGGAAGTAGAAGAGTGCAGAAGTGTCGAAGCAATTGATCATCTAAAGAAGGAGGTCGAGGGCCCTTTATATAGGGCCTGGGGGCGCCCTGGTCGACGGGGGCGCCCCCCACGTGGCTTCCGATCCGGTGATCGCTTCGGTCAAGGCTGATCTCTTTATCTTCGGGATCAGCTTTGACCGGGGCGCCCCGAGCGCGCGGGGCGCCCGGGTTGACCGGTCAAAGCCTCATCCTTTGGCTTCGCGAGGGCAGCTGATAGTCGGCGTGGCACTGGGGGCGCCCGCGACACGCGGGGCGCCCGGAACAACCGGGGCGCCCCGAAATGCTGCTGTCGGAGCTTTTTCTTGGTCTGCTGACTTGGGTTGACTCTGGGGGCGCCCGGAATCTTCGGGGCGCCCTGCCCAGCTACCGCCTCACTCCTTTGAGGCTCTCTGAGCTGTAGATACACAGTCCTTTGGTCCTGCATCCAGGGTTAGTCCAAAACAGCAAATATTATGTTAGTTTATACAGCCTTAGCTATCTTGGTTCTGACTTTGGTCTCCAAAACGGAGCCCTAGGTCGAACCGACGCCTAATGTTCCCTCAAGGGGAACGCGTCCTCACCTACTCCTCTCGGGAGAATTTACCTGGTGCCAACCGGCTCCTCCAATTGGACTTTTGCCCGGCAGTCCTTCACCAGGTCTTGAGTTGCCAAGCTGCCCTTCGCTTGGTGCCTAGCAGCCCTTCGCTAGGTCTTTTCTTCTGGCAGCCCTTCGCCAGTGCCTAGCATTCCTTCGTTAGGGTTTGTCCATTCTGGCAGTCCTTCGCCAGAGCCTAGCAGTCCTTTGCTAGGGCTTTTCCTGTCTGGCAGTCCTTCGCCAGTGCCTAGCATTCCTTTGCTAGGGCTTTTCCTGTACACTCAAGAAACTTGTTAGACAACAACTGACCCTTAACTTTTGAACCATTTTGCCAATATCAAAACACAGGTTTGACTTGGGTGCATTCTGCACCAACAATCTCCCCCTTTTTGATATATGGCAACCTAGTTCAAAAAGTTAAGGAAAAAAATGCTAAAATGAAATCCTAAGTTAGATTCCCTCCCCCTGGAAGAAATCTCCCCCTAGGTTTTTCAAAAATAGGTGATGTGAGTTAAGTACTTAGAAGATTTTTTGTTTTGATAATAAGTTGGGAAATTTGCTAAGTTTTTCGAAAAGATGTTCTAAGTTTGGAAGGCTTAGAAAACTTTAGACAAATTTTCAGTTTTAGAAACATTTCAGACTTTGGAAAGTTTTCAGTTTTGGTAAAACTTCAGACTTAGAATTTTCAGTTTTGGAAAAATTTCAGACTTAGAAAATTTTCAGTTTTGGAAAAATTTCAGACTTAGAAAATTTTCAAAGAATAATTTTGAGCAAAAATTAATAACACTTCAGAGTTAGAAATTTTAAGCAAAAAATTAAGCTTTAAGCTTAGAAATAATTCAGAGTTAGAAATTTTTACAGGATAAATTTGAGCTTTGAATTTCTAACTTTGAGGTTAAACTTTTTGAATAAAGGAAAACATTTGAAAAAAACTTTTTTTTTTGAATAAAGGAAAACATTTGAAAAAAAACTTTTTGGGTTCCCTCTTTCCTTTCCACCTCTCCCCCTTTGACATATATCAAAAAAAATACAGAAGAAATATTTGCAATAATTAAATAAAGCATTTGCTGTACTGAAACAAACTAGGACCTAAGTCTGGTTAAATCTTTTAGGGACCTGTCTAACCCAATTAGCTACTTACTAACTGTTATAAACAGTAGTTTTCGCTAGGGTTAGTCAAGTTAAGTGCATTGTTCAAGTTAGATTGTCTAAACTTGACACTTAACCTGATTGCTGTTCATTTAGTGCCCCAATTACTGCCGATGCACTGACTTAAAGCATCTTGAATTGAGGCAAAGACCTAAGCATCTCAACTCTTTCTAGGTTATCACTCAAGGTACCCTAAGGTGCTTGTGAGATGCTGGCTTCTAGATCTATAGGTGCATGCAATTCTAGGGTTAGAGCCTAGGCTAAGTCCATTTCGAAGAAAACCCTAGTTTTGAAGGGGGTAGTTTTTGAAATAAAACTAAGTCAAGAAAAAAATTTTAAAACCAGAGTAAAACTTTTTAAGATTAAGTTAGAAAAACCTTTTTTTTTAAAATAAACACCATTTTAATATCAATTTGAAACATTTTAAAACAAAAAAAAACAAATGATTCTATTCTACTAAGCACAACCCTAACTGCCTTCTTAGTGAGCTAAACTCAGATTCAGGTAGGGGTTTAGTGAATATGTCAGCTAGGTTGGACTTGGAGTCTACATGCTTAAGGACTATTTCACCCCTAGCTACGTGATCTCTTACAAAGTGATGTTTTACTTCTATGTGTTTGGTTCTAGAATGTTGAATTGGGTTTTTGGTTAAGTTAATTGAGCTAATATTGTCAATATTGACTTGGGTCTGATTGTAGTCTAGCTGAAAGTCCTTAAGAGTGTGCATCATCCATAAGAGTTGAGCTACACATTCTCCTAGGGCTACATATTCAGCTTCAGTTGTGGATAACGCAACACAGTGTTGCTTTCTACTGCACCAACTTACTAAGCTGTTTCCTAAGAGTTGGCAGCTTCCACTTGTACTTTTTCTATCTAATTTACAACCAGCATAGTCAGAATCAGAGTATCCTGACAACTTAAAGGATGAAGTCCTAGGGTACCATATCCCTACATTTAGGGTGCCCTTAATGTATCTTAAAATTCGTTTTAGGGCTGCTAAGTGAGTTTCCTTAGCACAGGTTTGGTACCTAGCGCACATTCCTACTGAAAAAAGTATATCAGGTCTGCTGGCTGTAAGGTATAGTAGACTTCCTATCATACTTCTATAAAGTTTTAGGTCTACTGGTTTGCCATCAGGGTCATTATCTATTTTCACATTTGTGGCCATTGGGGTATTTATACTTTTAGAGTTATCCATTCTAAATTTCTTAATTAGTTCTTTAGCATATTTAGATTGATGTACATAATTTCCATCCTTAGTTTGTTTGATTTGTAACCCTAGGAAAAAGTTGAGTTCCCCAACTAAACTCATTTCAAACTCATTTTCCATTATTGTTACAAATTCTTTTAGAAATTTAGAGTTAGTTGATCCAAATATTATATCATCTACGTAAATTTGGGCAATAAATATATTCTTTTCTAAAATTTTAACAAACAAGGTTGGGTCAATTTGACCTTGTTTGAATTCTTTAGAAATCAGGTAATTGGATAATCTTTCATACCAGGCCCTGGGTGCTTGTTTTAGTCCATAAAGGGCTTTACTAAGTTTGTAGACATGATCGGGTTTTTCTATATCCTCAAATCCGGGGGGTTGTTCTACATAAACTTCTTCCTTAATAAGCCCATTTAAGAAGGCTGACTTTACATCCATTTGGTATAATTTAAATCCTTTATGGGATGCAAAGGCTAGTAACATCCTAATAGACTCAAGTCTAGCTACAGGGGCGTAGGTTTCATCATAATCCAACCCTTCTACTTGGCTGAATCCCTTAGCTACTAAGCGGGCTTTATTTCGGACTATTTCACCTTGATCGTTTAACTTATTCCTAAATACCCACTTAGTGTCAATTACGGATTTGCCCTTTGGTTTAGGTACTAACTCCCAGACTTGGTTTCTCTCAAATTGGGCTAACTCTTCTTGCATGGCTAAGATCCAGTCAGGATCAGGTAGGGCTTCCTCAATAGTCTTAGGTTCAATCTTTGAAATCATGGCTATTTGACTAAGATTTCTATAGGAAGCTCTAGTTCTGACTCCTAAGGTTGGATCACCTACAATTTGGTCAGCTGGGTGACTTAGTCTGGGTTTCTTGGTTTTTCTAGTACTTGGCTCAGCTTCAGGTCCAGCTGGTCCAATAGGTTCAGTTCTGGGTTCATTGGTTGGTTCAACTGATTCAGAGGTTGGTTCAATTGTTAAGTCATTAAAGGGTTCAATTGGGGTTTCAGAGTTATCTTCTTGATCAGTATTTGATGAAGCTAAGTCAGAATTATTAGATTTTGGGTTAGTTTCTTCATCAAATATTAAGTTGGTTGTTTCTTCAATTTTCTTAGTTGTTTTGTTGTAGACTCTATAAGCTCTACTTGTTGTAGAGTACCCTAAAAAGATACCTGGGTTTGACTTGGATTGGAATTTTCCAAGATAGTCTTTGGTATTAAGAATATGGACTTTGCATCCAAAGACTCTAAGATAGTGTAGGTTTGGAAGTCTATGGTAGTAAAGTTCATAGGGTGTTTTATTTAACCTTTTATTAAGCAGAATCCTATTTTGGATATAGCAAGCTGTGCTAATTGCTTCTGCCCAATAGTGGTTAGGTAGATCAAATTCATTGAGCATAGCCCTAGCAGCTTCTTGTAAGGTTCTATTCTTCCTTTCTACTATGCCATTTTGTTGGGGGGTTCTAGGACACGAAAATTCGTGTTTATATCCATTTACTTTGCAGAATTCTTCGAATCTTTGATTCTCGAATTCTCCCCCGTGGTCAGACCTAAGTCTTTTGATTTTGATATCATTTTGATTTTCAATTAATTTACAAAAGTTGTTAAATAGGTTCAGGGTTTCATCTTTGGTCTTTAGAAACCTGACCCAGGTGAACCTAGAGTAGTCATCGATTATCACTAAGCAGTATCGGTTTCCACTTAGTGACTTGGCTCCATGTGAATCAAATAGGTCAAGGTGTAGGAGCTCGAGTGTGGCTTGGGTTTGATCAGATTGGATCAATTTGTGACTTGACTTGGTTTGTTTGCCTTGATTACAAGATTCACATATTAGGTTTTCATTATTCTTAATTTTAGGGACACCTTTGATTAAGCCAAGTTGGGTAATTTTTGAGATAGTTCTTAGATTGGTATGACCTAATCTCCTATGCCAGAGTTTTGATTGTTCTAATTGTGTTAACATGCATTTGGGTATAAGGGGAAGATTTATAGTGTATACATTGTTTTTCCTAGTGCCCTTAAGCATGATTTCTGAGTCTTGTGCATTTCTAATCAGGCAATTAGAATTGTTGAAAGTAACCAAATAACCAGAATCACATAACTGACTTATGCTAAGTAAGTTAAAATTGAAGTTTTCCACCAATAGAACTTTCTTAATAATGAAATTGGATTTAAGTTCAATATTACCTGACCCAATTACCTTGAGTGTAGCATTGTTACCAAATGCCACTGAGCCCAGGTTTTTGAACTTGAGTTTGGTGAACTTCAATTTGTCCCCAGTCATATGTCTGGAGCACCCGCTATCTAACATCCATTGGTCCAAATCTTTATGTTCCTACACATAAAGAATTTTTTGATGATTTGGATCCAATTTAAGTTAGGGATAGCTTAAATTGAGTTTCACTTCCTAGTCTGTCTCACCCCAGTCTAGGGTTTTCAATCACGTTAACCTTAAGGTTTTTGTGAGACAGGTTTGAGGGTAGAAATTAGTTTTGAAAAGGAATTTCAATTTATTTTCGAAAAAAAGTTATTTAATTTTGATAACAGATTAAAAAAATAGAAATTTTGAAAACAGATTAAGTGTTTTTCAAAAAGATAATAAGTTTGAAAAATAGAAGTTTTGAAAACAGATTAGAATCTATAATTATTTGAAATTTGAGTTAGATTCGAATTTGACAAAAGATAATTTGAATTTGAATTTCAGAAATTGGCTTCCAGGTCTTGGCGAGGCACTAGGCCTTCTTTGGCCGTAGCCTTATGGGATCATCCACCCTTTCCTTGACAAAGCCTTTTAATGAAATTTCATTTTCAAATTAAATTGAGTCATTTTCTGGTCTAACTAGCTTGGTTCTTGGATCGGTAGCTTCGGCTGGTTTCACCAGTCTAAAGAGACCAAGTAGACTTGATCTTATTAGAGTTGGTTTCCCCAACGTACTATCATCTCACCTCCTCCCAATACTATGTTTTCAAGTTTCAAGTAATTTAGTCCTTAAATCTAAGTATTCCTTAAATCTAAGCATGACAATTTAAAAAAAATTAAATAAACAAACAATCAATCAATTAACAAAAATTATCTAATTATAAAAATTGTTTTGATTTTGGCTCCCCCTAGACTAAAGCCTCTGTATGGGTTAGGCAAGATGTGAATCTTGTCCTTGGGGATCCAAAATTGATTTGAACCAGTTGGTTTAGTCAGGCATAGTTTTGGCACCCATGCCTGAACCTTAGGTCTTGACTGGTTCAGTACAGCAAAGTAAGATCTTTGCCGAGATTTGGTTCTATAGCCAAGTCCGGATCGGTTTAGAACAGACTTCTG